>VZSG01001256.1:78538-90866 GCA_013398315.1 Nothoprocta pentlandii
AAGACAAGGCCATTTTAGTTTTTAATACTGTATTCCAGTTCTAAAGGATAGCATGTTAAAAAAAAAAAAAAAAAGAAAAAAGAAAAAGAACTTATGGCACTCTAACTAAACTATTGTCAGTAAAATGGAGTATTCTCATTAAGAAGTTCAGAAACATGAAAGTCACAAAAAAAAAAGTCATGTATTACCTGCTGAGATGCATTCGCTGTAAGTCACCTCAATATCCACCAGAAAACTCAGGATAAGGAGTCACCTGAGACCACTGTTTTTCTTTTCCAAGCATAAATAACTAAAGTTGTGTTTAATAATCACTTGGCAGAAAGGTGAGAGGGGAGAACTCCTCACTAGGCGCTAGCATTCACCTAAAGTCAAGTGATGGCATAAAATCCTTTTCTACAATTATCTCATCACGTGGTGTGTTAATAGTGAATATAGCACCAATACAGTTTTGTGAAGGGGAGCACCTTCAGCTTACTTGTTTGTCTGCATCAGGACCACGTCTTACATAGGGCAAAGTATAAGGTGATGCCTACAGACACAACAGGGTTGAATTAAGAGGGCCTTTCCTAAGGACTGAGTAGAGAAAAGGCAAAGAAAGAAAATGAGAACATTGAACCAAAATAAAAATTGAGGAAAAAAAAAGGATGTTCTATTTCCCATTAAAAAAAAAAAATAAAAAATAAAAAATAAAAAATAAAAAATAAAAACCCACCTCTGTACCAAGGAGGCAGGTGTTATCTTGCACCAAAACAACACACAAAATCCAAGGCAGAGTTCAGGAGTTCTCAATACAACTCTTTGTTTTTGCCAATTTATCTCTGTAACTGGAACTGAATCTTTGTATTTACTGAGGTTTACACAGACAGAAACAGCTGTAGGCTGTACAGATTAACTATATACCAACACATTTACCCCCACTATAAACTACTTTCAACCGCATCATTATTAGGAAGACACTCCCAGAACTTAACGCCTGGAATTTAAAAACTAGCTATCAATCAACCTATCTCCTCAGTAACAACTCTTTTTTTCCCTCCCACTTGTCCCAAAAGCGCTGCGCTGGCCAAAGCTGAGCAAAAATCCTGTTCCATGAACCTTTACCATGAATATGTGGGGAAGGAGAAAAGTCACATGCCAGGTATGGAGTATTTCTGACGGATTGGGAATTACTCCTGCCTTTCCCACCACCATACACACAGCTACTGAAATGGATAGGGGGAAAAAAATGGTAGCATTCACTTCATGCCTTTTTTTTTTTTTCCCCCAATTTTGAGATATTTAATCAGCACTTACAACTGTCTTCTCTTTGCATGCTTTTTTGTTGTGTTTTGTATGTGCTCCTGCCAATATATTAATTAATTGCATAAGAAAATCATGTGCATCAGGAGATGAGGTCCTCTGAGTAACAACTGCTGTAGTCAGCTTGCATGTGACTTAAGTGAAATATCTTGACAATTATCCATGCAGAGCCTTTTCAGAAGCACCTGGCCCAAGAATCAGAAATTCTGCAGTTAGGTATTTATCCAACACTTGATTATTTGCACAAAAGAGAATTGGAAACTCAACCTACATAGCTCTTCACAGACAGCATACAGCTCACAGAATTCCTCTCGTAATATGGGATTTGAAGCATCTGTTACTTGACATATTCAGAATTTTGAAACAAACAACAACCAAAACTACTGATCTCAAGAGTCCTTGTACAAGTCTTTGCATATTTAACACTTAAATTTTTTTGCATATTCAAAAACCGGTTCTGTGCAGAGGGGTTAGCAACTCAGCTAATGCTGGACTAGTATTGGGTAGGTAGAAACTCCCCTCCTGAGGGACAAGCCTGATTATGTCCAGGGACATCCTCAACGCAACAGAAGAAAGACGTTTTTCCTCTCTGAAAACTCTTAAGTTTACCTTTTTTTTGGATCACAATTCATTACCCATGCATATTCTCAAGTTCTCTGGCCAGTTGTCTGGACAACTGCCCACAAAACTCTTTGTACTTCTGGGCACTTTTCCCCTAGGTCCCTAAATAAAAAAGCTAATTTCCAATATACTTAAAGCATTACCTGTATTGTGAGCTAATTTAGACACCTACCATGGGACAGAACAATAGCTCCCTCTTTTCTGTAAGGAGAATCTGCTTGCATTGCCCAAAAGGAGATTCCCAGATCCTAAAAGATTTTAGCCCATCACTCCCCAGAAGAAAAGGAAAATCACTCATCTTTTATTCCTATGCATTTTGAATTAAAAGCCAAACCTAGCTAACCAACGTCAACAAGCAACATTATTAATGCATTTAAATCTATGCTTACCTGCTTTATCTGATCTGAGCCACGTCTAAAAGCAACTTTAAAAGCACTTTACAGCACACAGACAAAAGTTTATATACACACACAGACACACAAAATGAGATGCATACTTCTCCTGCCAAACTTGTACTGAACAAGCCAAACTCCTCCCTGAGTAGAAATTCCATCAATTACAACAACTCTGAAAGGCATGACTCCCGGCTTCTCCGTTTCTTTTTAAAATGTCAAGAATCCTGCTATAATAATATATTTTTTTCTTTCAAGACAGATGAAGCTCACTGTTTATTATTTTTATTGCAAAAAAATTGGAGCAAAATGAAAGGAAGCAGTCAACCTGAAGTGATGCAGCAGAGCAACAAGTCTGGGATAGCAGTGCAGCTCACAAATGTGGATTATCTTGTCAGAAACCAGCTTCCCTCTTTGCCTACATTTTCTTTTTTTTTTTTTTAATTTGGCCACAACGAGCATAATACCTCATTTCTTGAGGGTAGATTTAAGAGGAGAATTCTTAAAACCTTTTCAAATTTGGCCCATTTACCACTTGGATCACAGACATTTTCCAGCTTCAGGAATGTACTACCAGAAATACAATTAAAATGCATTTTTCTGCCTACTCCCCCCCTCACCCCCCTTGTGTTTTTGCTCCCCTTGTCCTGGCTCTAGGCAACACTAATGACACAGCAAGAACCGCCATAGCAGGAGAAGCTACTAGGGAGCAGATTCTCAGTCCCACTTGCAAAAAAAAAGTCAATTTTAAGGATTGCATTTGAGGGCATCCTCACAAACACCCCCCTAAAGTCCTGGTAGTAACATCCATTTATAAAGATCTTAAACACCATGCCTGTTTCTGACTACCATGCTCGTCACCTTGCTCATGTCCAAATCTCAGAGACTACCCATGGGAAGCAACTCCATGCACGTACTCCCACGCGTCCTTCTTTATTGGAGAAGATACCATTTATTCCAGCGGTGGAGGCATCGCTGCTGTAAGCAGATGAGGATCTTCATGAGAAAAGCAAGCACACCATCAAGTGATGTCAAAACACCTGGGGGCCATGGCAAAGCAGGCACAGAAAGTGGGAATAAGCAAACCCATTAAGCTCAATTATGATTCCATCCCACCCAAAAACCCTGCGAGCTCCATGCCAAGGTGGTGATTCCTGAGGAGAGGTACTCACCACAAAACCATTGAAAAATCCTCAAGTGTATGACATATAACACTATAGCTCTGTACCAGTCATGATGTCCCCTTAAAATGGAGTTCTCCAGGCACAAAAGCTTCACTGTGCACTTTTTAACCTCACCTTCCCATATTGCTTTTCCTATAGGTCTACTAATTTCAGAAATATGGTTTATATGTCTAGAGCAATATAAACAAACTAATATAAACAAAATACCGTGTTTTCTAACTTGGTATTCCAGGTCTACAAGAAATTCTGGACTAAAAAGCAGAAAGGTGTAGAACCTTGAAAAACATCTTAAATACTGCTTGATCTTGTATGCCTCCACTTTCCATTTCAAAGCAAAGCTGAGCACTAAAAACAGACCACGCTTCAGATAGTTACAGCGTGCAGGGAGACAGCACATAGCAAACTGCTATTTCAATTATTTAGTAATTAGCAGGAGGCACCACCATTCTGCCCAAGGAACACGGATCATCCAGCAGCTTCTCTGCCATTTGTAACCACGTGTTTGTATCTCCCATACAACTTATCCCTCTCTGCATGATGTGGAACTGACACCCCAGCAGATCCAGTGTTGAAGAGAAAATGGGAGGAGAGCCCAGGAAAGCCCCCAGAGCTAAATATATGTATATTTTATACATATATTGGTATATATGGGCAGCATGTCTTGGTACACCACATTGCAGAGAAACTGTGGAAGAGCAGCCAAAAAAAGTGGCTCTTGGAGAAGAGGATTATGAATTGAACTGGTCTTCTGCATCCTCCATGAGGACAAAACTCCATGAGTTATCACGGTTAGGAACATCAGCCCTACCTGAAGCAAGTTTTGAAGGGAAAATCAAATCATTACCCTCCCAGCTGACAAATAGGGAGGGCCTCAGTATCTAGTCAGTCTGTTAAATGATCTCATCAATTTCTGTCACCAAGGAGCCCTCTGAGCAGGTAACAGCACTATCATCAAGGTAACTCACTGAAATTAACGTGTAATTAAGTATCATTCAAATCCCCTTTAAATTAGGGAATGTAAACAAGACGTAACAAAAAAAAAAAAGAGAAAATAATTAAAAGTTTGTCCTTTGTGATGCACTTAGGTCTTGCTAACAAAATACACATCCTTCAGCTGAGGAGGAGAACAGATAGGAGAGGAAGCAGGTTTCTTAAGCAGCATTAATCCCACCCAAAGCTTCAGCTGGTCAGGTGACAACAGGCTACAGATCTCAACAGGGAGGCAACGGGAGGATCTTGCAACTGACCAAACCTGAAAGATGCGGCTGAAATTTGTCCCACCCAAACAAGTTTTTTATGTCTTTTTGTACCCAGAGCAGAGGGAATGGCAAGAAGAGAAGCTTTCCTCCCCTCACGAGAGCACAGGTTGGGGCTTGTCACTGTCAAGGCGCTTGGTGTTGCACCTGGGTAGGGATGGGAGCGACCACACACGCGTCTTGTATCTTGTGGTGTTTCCTTCTCTTATGATCTCTTTACAATAATGCCTAGAAACACCACAGAAAGCAGCTCTCTTAAGCACTAGGAGCTTTCAAATTATGCTCCACTGCCAAAATATTTGTGTTTCAGAGAAAAAACTACACCACCAGAACCATTTTCCACTCTCCAGAAATTTCTGTATTGGAAGAGAATTTTAAACTCACAATGACTGAAGCCTGTTCTGCCACATAAGAACTTACCACAGCTTCATATGGGAGAGAGAAAAAAATCAGGAAGTGTTTTACAGGGGTGTGAGATACCCAGTTGTTCATGTTTCTTCTTAAATGCAATCAAAGATGTCATCTTCAATCATTACAGAATTTTAAGGTTCCAGTATTGTGATGTTTGAATTGCACTGAGACATCTAAGCTACAGGAAAACACTTCTCTTCCAGCAATCTCTGTGAATTATCAGAGACCAATCTGATGGTCTGAAACTTTCCGCTCCTGTCCAAGCAGCTCTCAGTGTTATCAGCCAAACCTCATGACTTTAGTCATCAAAATAGTTTACTTCAAGAAGTTGATGCCTTCATTTAAATCCCAAACCCTAATACACCTTTAAGAGAAATTATTTTATATTAGCACTGAGTCAGAGAATTACAAAAATCAGTAGAATTCATAACTTTAGCATTTTAATCATTAATGGCCACTGTATTTGATTTACCCCATGATTTTCATCAGTTTTGAAGAACAAGTAATTTTCAAATATAAATCTCCAGCAATCCTCTGCCAAATATGTTAGTCCTCTCCCCAAATACTTTTACTGCCTCTAGATTTTAAACTACACAAGCAGCTTAATTAACTTCATTAGTTAATTCTTTAATTCATTTTTTAGCTTAGAAGGCCGTAATGATAGAGCTAAATTAATACACAGCAATTCCCCACAGAAAAGAGGAAAACATTACAAATGTCTGTAGAGCTCATGAAGATCAAGCACATTCATACTTTACTATCCAAAAATAATATCTGTAAATAAAAAGAAAAAAAAAAAGCTAGAGTTTTGTAATGCTTCTAATGAAGGATATTTATGCATTCACAGAGGAAAAGGGAATTAAATTATTCCATACTCAATACATTATTTGTCACAAATAGTACATTCCCCTTACCATATCAGAATAATAATCTGGAAGAAGATCCCATTCCAGAGACTGTAGCACACAAAGAATCTTCTAGGTTGCACATCTGCGGGGAAAACTATTTATTTTGATAGTTTACCTGGCTTTTTATTCATTTATTTTAATTTCCAGTGTGTTGAGCAGCTTATTGTACCTTTGTTCAACTACGGGGAAAGAACTGTTTAGTTTACAGCACAGTTTTATATGCAAATTATGTTCTGTAGACTCTACTCATCATAAATGTCAGCAAAAACAAAAACTTGACAAATTTAAAACTGTGGAGATTTTTAAAGCTTTGAAGAAGTGCTAAAATGAAAGCGGTCGCTGTGAAGTATTTTCTTTAAAAATGTGCCAAATCATGTATATATTTTTTAATTTAATATAACACTTTATGTTCCATTTTCTATTTCTGAATATTTATGATAATTAAAAGAGCCTTGCCTTCTGCATACAGATTTTATGTTTGCCTATCTCTCCCAAAAGTAAAACTTGTTTCCAGCCTGCAGAAACATTTCAGTCAGAATTAGTGTGTTAGAAAAGCTTTCACATTCACACAAATCAAAATTCAGAACTGAAAATGAACAGATATTTCACTGCCAACATGTGCGGGGGGGGGCAGTAGGGGGAAGAAGAAAAGAAAAACACAAACCAAGAACAAAAAAAGCACTTAAATCACCCAGCTGTTGCACTAACAACTTCAAATAAAGAAATTGTGGAGCTTATTCTATCCTTTATCAATAATGCATGGCTGCGCACAGACAATTTATAGCTGTTTTCCATCACTGGGTACTGTGTAGTACTAAATTAAGTCTACAAAACTCAAGGACAGTCCACCCACACAGCTACTGTAAGCTAGCCAGGCCACTTTGAATGAACATTTTAAAGGCATAAAGTGAGTTTTATTAGCATGCTAAGCCACAGTTCTTGGTGAACCAAGCACCTCCTTTAAAAAAAGTAGAGCATTTAACAGAAAAGATGAGTTGCTCTTGTACATTACATGTAGAGAAATAATATACTTAGATATGCAATATCTAGAAACTCTGAATTTATTAAAATTAAAAATCTGAAGCAGAAAAATAAAATGTTTTCTGTATTAGAAACTGTCTCAGAAAATCCAGAGACAAACTAGTCAAGTTTGTCAAGGGGAGGCCCAACAGCCCTGGTTAAACTTGGGATGGCACAATTGGTTGTTTTCGGTCACAAATCTGGTTGTTTTCGCTCAGTCCCCAACACCACGGCAGCCCCAGCACTTAAGTGTATAATATTAAGTACGCATCAGTTTAGGTGCAACGTGGATGGCAGCACCACCAGGAGGTGGTTTGTGGTCACGGTGCAGACTTCTGATGTTCCTTCTACATTCAGGATTGCTCAATGTCAGTCCAGTGAGCACTGCTTGTATGAAGTTAGGTATGTTTTCCTCAAAAATATATCCCCTTCGCAGATGTGCAGGTACAAGCATCTCATGGACCACTGAAGCCCACTGATTACTTTTGGAGGGAAGGAGAGGTGGAAATTCTAACTGAACTGGTCCAGTGACCTCAAGAATCACAGAATCCCAGAAAGGTTGAGATTGGAAGGGACCCCTAGAGATCACCCAGTCCAACCCCCTGCTCCAGCAGGGACACCCAGAGCACGGGGCACAGGGCGGCATCCAGGCGGGCTGGGAAGATCTCCAGAGAAGGAGACTCCACAGCCTCCCTGGGCAGCCTGTGCCAGGGCTCGGGCACCCTCACAGTGAGGAAGTTCCTCCTCACATGGAGATGGAAAATCCCATGTTTCAACTTAAAATTCAGAAATACTGGAAATACAGAAGTGACGAGCCAGACTTGACCAAATCTTCTCGCTTTAACACTGCGACGGGGCAACCAGTCCGAACATTTGGTGAAGTTGCTTCCATGCTAAATCCTGATGAAAGCAGAACCAGCTTTGTCCTGCAGTCAGGAGCTGCTCTACAGGACAGAGCAGCTCATCCTGGAGACCATCTCTAGGCATGTGAAGGAAAAGAAGGTGACCAGGAGTAGTGTGTATGGATTCACCACGGGGAAGTCATGTTTAACCAACCAGACCGCCTTCTATAATGGGATGACTGGCTGGATGGATGAAGAGAGAGCAGTGGATGTTGTCTACCTGGACATCAGCAAGGCTTTCAGCACTGTCTCCCATAACATCCTCATAAGGAAGCTCAGGAAGTTTGGGTTAAATGACTGAACAGTGGGGTGGATCAAAAACTGGCCGGATGGCGGAGTTCAGAGGGTTGTGGTAAACAGTCAAATGTTATTTGAAACAGAAGCTATCAAACTTGGCTGAGTCCAAAAATTGATAGAAAAAAAAATCTTTAAAACAAGCACTAGCTTTCAGAGTTTCCTTTAATCGTCATTGCCCCAACTTTGATCTTGATCAAGCCAGTGAATTTTGACCTAACTCACAGATAGGAGCAGTCAGGTCTAACACAAGAAGCAGAGATTTCTTATTAGCACGGTTTATCATTCCCATATTATTGTCCCCTTTCAGCAAAAGAAATCGCATCTTACCCTAAAATATCGTCACAAATATACTGGTTTTCTTGCTTTCAGTTCAGCACTCCAGCATTTGACAGCACATTCAGGAACGTCAAAGTTATCCTACACAAAAGAGACGGAAATAAATGACCTATGAGATATATTGGGCAATACACTACATGCTTAGGAACTGCAAATGCCAGGTAAAGCCATGCCGCCAACCATGAAGTTACCAACAATCACAAACAGGAAAGACTGAGAAACAATCTTTTGGTCACAACTTGCAACACTTTGGTCGCCCTTGACTTTCTCGGCTTAGATCCTCTTTGTTCTAACAACAGTCCTTGTGTATGCACAGAAACAAAGCCCTGGGCACGTCAGGATTCACCAGCCATGCCAGTTACTGAAATGCAATCGTAAATGTTTAAGGAACTGCAACTTGAGCTACTAACTTTGGCTGGGAAACATAAGGGAAGCCCCAGGTGAGCTAAGAAATGGTACCCGGGATGTCTACAGACATGAAAGATTTATGTAAGCTTTTCATAGACTGCACAGAGACACCCAGTTTGTCTCACCCCCCTAGAAAAAGGACTTTTAGCTCTGGTCCTGCACGGGCTTGCACATACTCTTACCCTCACTGAGAAAAGATACTCAAAATTGCAGTTAACTTCATACTTGAACATAATGTAATGTGCAGTAGGCAAGACATCTCGTTTTCCTTTCTTCTTAAAGAATTTACCTAAGATGTTCCCTCACCAAGGTATGGATGCTTTTTGTTTCTTTCTTTTCCTCAATTCCAGATGACTTGGAATGTTTAATTCTTCCAAGTAATACACTTCTCCCAAATCACAGGCTCCCACACAGAAACAGACACAGGCAGATGTGTCCAAGGCCCAGGCTGGTCCTCGCCCAATAAATCCTACCTCAAACCACCTTGCAAATACGTCCTATAAGCCTGAGGCCATGCTTAAGACCTGTTTTAGATGGATGCCAGTGCAGATGTATACAGAGATGTTGTTAGGACATCCGATAGGTATTGGGGGGATTCAAGTATGGCCATGGCCATTCAGGAGAGTTTTGAAGGCTATTTTCACTTACTCACATGCAGGTTTTAAGTCTTACCTAAAACTTCGGTATGGACACACAAGACAATTAATTGACTCAATCTGTAAATCTACATAACTGTGAACTTAATGGAAAACAAAGGAGGAACAAGGAGCAAGAACTAAAAGACTATTAGTTAAGACTGGTGCTCAAGCAGTGTTACAGGTCAATGCTACAAGCACATGTTTTCTAATCCTACCCTGTTTATAAATCTCTAAAACAGTCTAAAGGGAATTGACTTCACATGGTTAAATAACCCACATTTGAAGAAAAATAATATGTCTGTCTGAGAGAGCAGAAGGAGATCCCACAAGCTAAGTGGGAGATCCTACACTTTACCAAGATAAGCCAAAACTGCGCAATTTCTTATAAAAGAAATCTAAAAGCGCCAAGTGTTGCTTTGCTGGTAAAGATAAGTAGTTACACCTGTAGAGATATGGGCCAGCATTAAAACAGTTTGTGGTGCTCTACAATGGCACAGAGAAAAAGGAAGTCCACTATTTCCTGTCCTGCGCTTCCCCAGTATGGCCAAATATACTCAAATGCTTGTGTAATATATGATTTTTTTTTACACTGCATATTAATGATCCCCAATATCCAAGAAACACCTTCCTTGCAACTCAATGGGAGTACATTCCAGGACTCTTTAAAGTATCTCCATTTATGCCATGCATTAGGAGGCTGGAGACGACGGAACATAAATCACATCCTTGGAGCCATGTATTCCTTGGTAATATAAACTCCCACAACTGCTGCATTCTTACGGAAAGTTCAAAAGCAGTTTGCCAGAAGAACATTGACCTGACACTTCAAGACTTCAGCCTTCATCAGACGTCTGGATAGTAACCATGCACCAAGGACCATGGCTCAAAGGCGCAAACTCCTACTACCAGATCAAAAGCGCTGTGTCCATATAATACATGTCAAGATTTTTTTATGTTTCATTCCATCCCAAAAGAATCCATCTTTTCCTGTCCTCCCATTGCCAGCATAAACTTTTCATCTGGTAGACCGAAGAATCCAACTACAATGATATTTATACCCATGCGGGAGTCAGATCAATCTGCACTGCGTTGAGTTTGATGGCATTGCAAGTGAGCAACACCAAAACCAGGGCTAGCATGTGGCTCAAGAACCAAGCTGAAGAAGTAACAACAACCTTCTGTGACAGAATTTCTTTCATCAAAGAGAAATGAATAAAGATAAAAAGTCTTTGGGGGGCTAGAACATATCACACAAATCACCATCTTATGTAAACAAATGAAAAGAATGCATCATTTTTGCTTTTTAGCCCAAACAAATCATAACATGTGTGCATACGCAATCATCTCACTCCTACACATCCAAGCCCAACCAAAACAGAAAGCTACACAGCACACCCATTTTTCAAAACATTAATAGTAGATGATTCCGACAGAAAGAATTTAAAAATGTATATTTATAAATATTTTATACATATGGAGAATATTGCTAATAAAATTTGAACACGCACTTGTATCAAAAAGTTGCATTTCTTCCTTACTTAAAACTTGCAAATGACAAACTAAATTCAGTTCCAGATCAAAAAAAAAGAAGAAAAAAAGCTCAGTGATTAGCACAGTTGGGCGCTATGTGGAAGGAAAGGCAGAAAAGCAAACACACAGCAAAAGAGTTAAGCAGGGAGGTTACGTATACAAAGGGAAGCAAATTTGCTGATAAACTTGTCATTTCACATGAAGCTTTAACCTTGGCAATATTTTACATTTAAACAAAGACTGATGTGTAGCAGGCGTTTGTTAAATCCCTGGAGACAACGCTTGCTAACTTTCCATTGAAAGTCTGCTTCCTCCATGTGAGTATTCATTTGACAAGTTCTCCACAGATCTTTAACAAGACTATTCCATCTTATCCTCTTCTCCCATTTTAATATTGTTCAACACCTCCTCCCACGCATACCGCCAACACATGCACCTCCCTTTAACAGATAACAGCCAGATTCACTTATCTAAAGAGGAATTTATTATGCTGGTCTGAAAAAATACCAGCCCTCTCAGCTGCAAGGACATGCCTGGATAACATATTGAGATATGTCTCAGATGTTGCATCAAACATCTTCGAACTTCAAAGTCAATTAAAGATTAATTGCATAGCACCAGAAAGGTTATTACACTCTTGTTGGGGGAGAAAAAAAAAAAAGTTATTTTTTTTAAAGTACCATTCCTAGTGGTAGTGGCAAGGACAGTGCTTCTTAATGGATATATGCTCAGTATTTTTGGACAGAAAGCTATTAACGAGCCAAAAACAACACTTAATCCTAGCACATTTTACTGGCATCAGGCCTCCTAATTGCTAAAGGAAATTGCTTAGGCTGCATCTGCATGGCACAATGTGCTGTGCTAATTAACCCTGAGGAGACACCGATTAATCCGGGCAGAGCGCCATGATGACACGGCTACTGTGCTAGCCTGGGAATCTCCCCACAGCAGTGATCTGTGCCATTAAATTACTCCTCACAGGATGGCAGAGGTTGGAAGGGACCCCTAGGGATCATCCAGTCCAACCCCTGCTCCAGCAGGGACACCCGGAGCACGGGGCACAGGGCGGCATCCAGGCGGGTTGGGAAGATCTCCAGAGCAGGAGACTCCACAGCCTCCCTGGGCA
>VZSG01001256.1:90891-110920 GCA_013398315.1 Nothoprocta pentlandii
AGGGAAGAAGTTCCTCCTCACATGGAGATGGAGCTGCCTGGGTTTCAACTGGTACCCATTGCCCCTTGTCCTGTCACTGGCCACCACCAAGAAGGGTTTGTCCCCATCTTCTTTACATTCTCCCCTCAGGTAACTGTACATATTGATCAGATCTCAAACATCATCTGTCCCCAGAAAGAAAACACCTATAAGAAAAATGAAGCCTTCAAATGCTTTCTGATAGCATGATATCTCCTCACATAGCATGATACACATCTCCTCACACTGGTCCATTAAAAACAAACAAACAAAGAGAAAAAAAAAAGAGGGAAAAAAAGAAAGAAACAAACAAAAAGGAACACTGATAATCACGGAAATTCCTACCAAGCAGCAAAAAAGTCTACTGCTATCCACAGGTAATCATATAATTTTACGATGTTTGGATGAGGAACTGAGGGGATGGGCAGTCTTTTTGACCCAACACAGAAGCCACAGTTCGGCTTCTCAGATGGGAAAACTGTGCTGATAATGTCCATAAAGCCTGCTAGCCCTTCAGCTGCGGCACTCCAGCCCCAAATTTAACTATTTATCTTGGCCCCAAAGCGGAGTAGGCAGAGATGCTTGTACGTGCTGGCGTAAACGTTCACAACTAAGTTCCCAACAGCAGATAACAGAGCCACCAAAGTTGTTAGCACACGGAGAGAAGTTAAACGGGTGCCAAAGTAACCGGGTAACTTTCCTTTTGACACCCCTGTGATAAACCAAGCCTTGGGCTGGCTTCCAGAACTACCTTATCTGCTGTAACTGATGCCACCTCTTGGTACAGGGACCAGCTCTTCACGTAGCGCAAGTGGACTTTGAGGCTCTTGTGACTTTGATAAAGCACACACCGTAAGCAGCAGCGTGAGCCTCCTGCTCCAACGCAGACTGGTGTTTGTGCTGCTGGAGAGCAAGAGGAAAGGGTAAGCTGGGGATAGGTAGTACAGCCCGCATCAGAACATAGCCGGCCACACTGCACGAAAAGGAAGGACACGAAAGGGTCATTTACTGCAGCCCTAAGCAGGCAAAAGTCAGGGGAAAGTGTTTTCCTGCTAGGTAGGACAGCATCCCCTATGCAGTCCCTTTTCCCCCATCTCATCCTTCCATTCACATTAAAAAACTGGGCTATTTCCAGGAGAATCCCATTAGTCTGGGGCTTTAAGGAAGGCCCCTCTCAAGCAGCAGACCTCCTGCAAAGCTCAGCGCCATGAATTAATGCATGAGTCACCTGAGCAGCGCGGACTCGTGTTGCTGGCGATGGGGACACGCGAGCCCGCCCGGCTGCTCGCCTCTCAGCCCGCCTGCACAGGCACCCGCCGCAAGACCAGGGAAGGACGGACTCACCTTGGACCGGGCTTTGCCGCGCAACATTCCCGAACCTTCTCTCTCCATGCGGAAGGGAGCTGGTTTCAGCAAACACGCAGTTTCCCCTCGACAAATTACAGGCTCAGCTAAGAGTCTAGAAAGTGCGTTGCGTTGACATTGAGAAACCACCTTCTTTAAGCAACACCAAAGCCCTTCTGAGCCCTCCCGGCTTGCATCAGAGCAGGCAAGAAACGACTTGGACTAGTCGGCCAAGTCCAACACACCTCACAGATCCTACTGGCTTGCACACTGCATACCCATTAGATGACTAGAATTTTAACAGCAATTGTTAAGTAGGTGTAAAGTAGGTGAAACTCCGCTGATGGATGCTTAAAGAACACTCAGTGCTTACTTATATCTAGTTTGCAGGGAGGTTTGCACTCCTCATGGCTTACACTGCCCTCCGAAGGACCTCAGGTCCACAGGGTAAGGAAGTCAAGTCATCAGTACATAACCGTTTTTTCCTTTCCCTTCACCATCCCCCTCTCTGCAGACAGTGATGGACTTTACAAGGCCAATGTATTTGAGATATTGGTTGTTGGGGAAAAAAAAATGGAGGGAGGAGCAGATGTCAAGTGATGCATTAGCATAAGGAATTACCACCAAGTGGTTCTAGCAGGAAAGAAAACTAGGAAGACCTTCAGCTCCAGATCACCTTCAGCCTTTCTCAGTAGGCCACTTATATGTGGCATTGCTTGTTCACATTAGCACATCATTAAGCACCTCTGACAAGCAAACACAGGATGAATAGCACTCGCTTCCTTAAAGGGAGAAAGGATTAGGGAAGATCGAGGGCCATTCTTTTGTCTTACCGTGAATAGGACTGGGAAGGTGGAGTA
Source organism: Nothoprocta pentlandii (assembly GCA_013398315.1). Taxonomy (NCBI): domain Eukaryota; kingdom Metazoa; phylum Chordata; class Aves; order Tinamiformes; family Tinamidae; genus Nothoprocta; species Nothoprocta pentlandii. Next base: position 93,114 of record VZSG01001256.1, read on the forward strand.
ATGAAAGTGTGGGAGGCCACAAAACACTGTCTTGTTTGCCCCATTCCTATCATATGGCCTCTTGCTCACCATGGGGACACAAGCAATGGACAGCAGGCTGCTGTTCCTTAAGCCTTGAAGCCTCTGGTCTCCAGCTCCATCTGGGAAATTTGGAGGAGGAAGAGGGAGAAGTCTGATAGCTTATAAAAGAACACTTCATTAAGCTCCTAACCTACAAAATTAAGTTGATGATGTGGAGCTGCTTGCCATTATATTTAGAAACAGCAGTTCAGAAACACTAATAACCACGATGTGCCCTAAAAATAGTTTATGGATTTCAACTGACATGATGAAGCATCATAAAAAACCTCCATCCCTCTTCTCTGAGCGGCCTCTCAGGAAAAGAAAGCACTTTTCTGCTTTCTTTCACAGCTCTGCAAAGCAAGCTGTGAAGCATTGCACCCTTCATGGATGTAGTGTGGCTCTAGCTGCACAACAGAGGTTGCTTAGGCAGTTAGTTTGATTTGGAAATTTGTATCTGGGGGAATCCACATTCTTCAGAGATGTGTCTCCATATCCAGGCCTGGACACTTAAGCTCTGGTATCAAATGTTGTGCTCCTTGCTGTAGCAGTCTAGGATGAGGGGCACTTCCAAAGGTGTGAACATGGTCAGGGGTCACTGATGGCCATTGCAATGTAAATGCTGTTTCTCTTGCCCATCCCCAAAGGCCAACTGCCTCCTCAGATGTTCTGTGAATCAATGATCTGACCATTAAGAAAAGTTAAGAAAATTCAACTCATGTTGATTTTACCTGCTCAGACGCAAACTTACCCAAACTAACCACCACGTTTACCTCCAGGAGGACCACGCAGCAGTGTCAGTCCCTTCCAAGGGTGGTAGACAAATAACCAGTGTCTTTCAAGGGTGGAGGGAGGACCACAAGCACAGTGCCTCCAAAAAGAGAAAATGTTTTTCTCCAGAGCCCCACATCCAGCTCTTGGGAGCTGTTTATCACAGGTTTCGTCTCAAGCCCTCCCATTCTAACTGATATTTTATTAACACAGAAACAGAGCAGCGGCGCAACCGGACTCCAGTCTTTGCAGGAGCCAAACAGCAAGGGCAAGATGAAGTATCCAACCAGCATGTCCTGGTCAACTAAAGTATTCTCATCACAGCTTGTGTGTTTGGCCACAGCTAATGAGGCTTTCCTGGAAAAAAAGGCATGCACAAGTAGCAATACACCTATCCCTTCCACCAAAAAAATATCTTGGGAGACAGCCAGTACAACGGCAATCCTATATCCCACATTTTCAGGCTCCAGATCATGAACTTTAAGGTTGTGGTAATCCAACTAGTTAACTACATCTACCAATAAGCTAGATTGAGAGAAAATATATAGAAACTGTGTGATCTTCATCATACATTTACCTGGAACAGGCAAAGGAATAACCCAAAATTGAAAAAAAAAAATCCTCTCTGCAAGCACTGCTGCTAAAACACAGAGCCGTTCACAGAGCAAGGCAACCCAAGGCAGCCCCAAAAGCGTGAAAACTTGCTGCTTTTCACTTCATGTGCGAGTAGAGGCAGCAGAAGGTGGGGGAGGGAGAGGACGGGGCGGGAAAGCGCAGGAAAGGCAGTGCAAAGCTTTGCAACACTTCTTTACTGTGCCGCTGTACTGGCGTGTACTCGGGGTCATTGTGGAGAATGATATAGATAAGAGAAGAAAAAAATAAGATATAGATTAGAAACAGAATTTAAAAAAAACGGAAAAGAATGAACAATAAAAAAATGCTAACAATAGTTGTCACACCGAGGCTTCTGACCAAGACTCGGATTTGCACAGGAGTCCCCAAATCGTCATGGCAGTATGTGCATAATTTCTCCCACAGAAATAGATACTTTTGAAGAAATTCCACACACACATGCATTCATATAATGCTTCCGAGGCATTAAATACTGCCATTCAGTAACAAATCACCCACAAGTCCTACCCAGTTTAGATATACTTTGAAAAGTCTGCTCGCTTGCAAGACCGAAACCCTCCCAGCACTCCAAAACTAGTCAGATTTCACCATTGCACACACATACAAAGAATAAAAAAAAGGCTAAACTTACAAGCCTGGTAGCCCATGGCTTCTCTAGCGCTCGGTACATCATTTAACCGCAGTGCCTGAAACAGTAACTTGACCTCTCTGGGAAGGTGGGCGGTATTATACAAGCTGAAACATTAGAAACATGCATAATTACGCTGGGTATTTGCCACACGTTCTTTCATCCGTGAACAAGTACGAGTGGAAAAGTCACACTGACACTCCAGGCTTAGATTATGTCCAAACCATCAATTAAGAAGATTTTTCCCGAGGCCCCGTGAGAATTAAAATTGGGGGGGCGGGAGAGCTTTTCCTCGTGTGCATTACTAGAAACAAAGACAGTGTTGTCGGCTCGGGGCTGACACTGCAGCGGGATGGACATGGGATTTCCAGCTTTCTTATCCACCTGCACTGCTGGGAGGAGGAGAGCAGGGTGGGAAAAGGAAGAGGAGATGCTGTGGTGGCCCCTTCTGCACCAGCAACATGAGCTGTCACAAGGACCACGTGGAAAGGGAGCAAAGAACAACAAAATGCCCCAAACACAGTTGTTGTTTTTTCACGTGAGCCTCAGGTAAGAACTGACACCAGCCAATTTTCATAAGAAAACACCTGCAGAATTTGCTGGGAATGTTATTTGTTTCAAGCCCGCTTTTGGAAAGAGTGGTTTACTCAGCTCCTTAAATGCTCCTTAAAAACGTGGATCATTTTATTCTGAAAATCCTCATCACATCACACACAGTCTAAAAGCTCTTAAAAGATGTCAGAACAACTCTCCTAAGCCTTACCTAGAGTCTCTCTTTAAAATATTTCTGAGCTGCAAGAGGAAAGTGCCTTAAAGTCAAACAAAAGTGGTTTGTGGTTGAAAAAAATAAATGAAAGGTAATGGGCATCTTCAGCACAGAAACAACTGCAGAGCAAGAAACTGAGTCTACATTAAATCCTGTCTGAGACCCTCTAATTGCCACTCCATGGCGGCAGGCATCTTTGCAGGCTTTTTTGGTATTTTTGTCTGCAAGTAAATACCAGAGAGGGGAAAAGTCAATACGGTAGGATTTAAGATTTTTCAAATTGAAAAGTGGTTTGATAACAATCTTCCTCCAGCCATTCTGCTCAGAGGGAGCACAGAGCCCCAGAGCCAATTTGGGCTCATCAATTAAGCTCCTTCCCCGGCTTTGTTCCGAGGGCCTAGACAAATAACAGCTCATCCCGGGACAGACCTGGGGGCCTTTAGCAAATATTTCATATTCCAGTGCAAGCTCAGGCACATTACATAAACATCTGGAGCACCCACTAAAAATGGGAGCGCCTCCCCCTCAGCAGTGCCTTCATGACACTGTTTCATAAACTCCCTGACAGAAAGCAAGCAATTTTATAGAGGGCTTCCATCCAAAAGGAAAAAAGAAAATAAATGTTGTGATCTATAGCCTGTCTGCACACCGGAGCTGGCAGGGCGAAGGGAAGCATTCAGGTGCAGAATCGACTTTTTTCCATTCTTTATCAGTGCTTAATTTTGAGGGGAATAAAGTGCCTTGTATAATTAATGAAAAGCAGGAATTGTTTCCAGGTGGGCTGGACACTGGGCTGCTTTGGAGGGAGAATCGCTCGGATCCTCTTCCCCCCGGAGCATTTGGGAGAGCTCCGAGCAGGATGAGCTCGCGACTGCATTGATCCACCCCGGTGTCCTCTGCCAGCTCAGCAGGGCACAGGCACAGAGAGAAGCACCAATACCGCAGGAAACGAGCCCAAAGCAAGGGGCTGGGAGCCGCAGGAGCCCCTGCCCGGCGAGCCCTCGAAGCCTCCAGCAGCACAGAGCAGCAGCAAAGGATGAGCTGCAATTCACACTCCGCTCCAGGGAATAACACTTGCGTGGTGTAAAAACACACACACATCACATAATAATAATAATAATAATAATAATAATAATAATAATAATAATAATAATAAATGATAAGATAATAGTAATAATAAAAAATACACCACAATGCATATGTTAAACATGAAAGAAACCCCCCTCAGGGGCTGGATGCTCGGAGATCACATTTCAAAGCAAGGCAATATTGTTCCCTGGAGGTTATCAGAACACCCGGAGGGACATTCTGCTGCAGGGCGATGAGCGCAGGGATTCGGGTCTCCCCACCATGACCTTCCACAGAAACCTCGGGGGTCTGCAGCCCCCGTGTGCTCTGCTCCCGTGCAAACAGGGCTGCAGCAGCAGCGCAGACCCCTGCAAGGGCAGGGACTGCGAGGCGGCCAAGGGGAGGAATCAATATCTACACACAGCCAAGGAAAAAGCTCCACAAAGCTGTAAAGAAAGTTGCTCGTGTAAAAGGAATTCCACCCTTGCTGCGCAGTGGGAAAGCTACACATAAATATATATAAATGATGTACTGCCACTTCCCATTCCCAAACACCTGCACCCTGTGGAAGCAGCAGCGAGGGCCTTCTGGAGCAGTGGGGAATGGAAAGAATCAAGGCAAAAGGGAGGCCGCGTCTTGCTCTGACAGAGTGAAGCGCTCGGCAGAGAGGGAGTTTATTTATTTGGCTTATTCAGCATCAGCACAATCCTCCGTGAGGTTGGATGTGCACCAGCTGAGTGGGAATCCAGCGGCAGCGACACTAATCCCTGCCATTCCCACCCAGCAGGAAGTCTCTCCTGCCTGGTGTCTCTGGGTGCAGAGGTGGATTAGGGCCAGCTTAGGGTAGCAGGAGCGCTCAGGTGAGGGAGCAGTGCACAGGTGACCCTGCTGCTGTGACCTCCCTCATCCATCCAGGCACCGGGCTCCAAGAAATGAAATTACACCATGCACACGCCTGGTAGAAACTGCCTTGAGGTGGCCAATATCAAACCACAAAATGAGATTTCCAGATTTTTTTTTTCCTAGCCGTTCTTAACCGTCTGTGACTCGAGAGGAGTGAAAGAGGCTAGCAAGGAAGTTGCTAATTAATTGTCCCATTTTTCCTCCTCACCCCAGCACTGCAGAGCTGCTAGCTGCAAAATGGGACAGGGACACATTGGTGACAAAAAAAAAAAAAAAAGGGGGCCCGATTCCTTCTGAAAAATGTCAAATCACCTCGTGAGATCATTTTCCCTTTCAGCTGCAGGGGTAAGTGCAAGGAAAGCCGTCCTATACTGGGCTATGTTATTTAAGGCCGGTTAATTTACTGAGCACCGGCTTCTGCCGCACAGAGATTCCGATTAGGTGTCAGCATGCCAAGGCATACGGCTCCACAGAGATCCCTTTACACCAGGAAGAGTCCTCACATCATCTACTGGACGAACATCACCTCCAGGGTGAAAAAGTTTCCCTGAAATAATCCAGAAAAAAATATATAAAAAAAAAAAAATCCACCATTCCCTTCCAGATTCACTTTTACGATGCCACTTTTTCTGACTAGAAGAAAGCATGGAGCTGTTTAATTCTGGGCTGGCCTGTGCGTTTTTGAGGCACACCAAGTCATCGCCCTCTTTCAGCTGTGTTTTTCAGGGCCCTTTTGCAGGACATCAGCCCGTGCAAAGGATGCACAGCAGATGTGCAGCCTCGCCAGCTGTGCTTTCCAGCATCAGTTTTTCATTCCTGTCCCTGTCCTGAGCCTGCTTTTCTTCCCACCTGTCAAAATCAGCTTCATTCCCCTCCACATCCGGGGGAAAAAAAAATACACTTTCTGGCATTACTGCATAACACAAACTTTACCGAAATTTGAGAAGCGAGAATGTTTCTCTCGGTTCGGATGTGCAGACCCCTGCAGCTCAGTCTCAGGTGTGCACCCTGGAGCCAGCAGCGGAACGAATGGAAATGTCACAGACCAGGCGCCTTTTTTCCCACCTCCTTAAACACATCGGACACTGCTCCGGGCAAACAATGGGAATATTGCCCTTTTGGAGCAGAAATCCTGCCCTGTGAGATACGCTGTGGCAGGTTATGCAGGTCAGATACCCAAACTGTGGCTGGAGTTTATGTGAGCAGGAAAACAGGGAGCCCCAAAGATGCTGGGAAGCAGGATGGAAGCAGGAGCCCGAGCAGCCAACACGGCCAGGCGGGAACCACCGAGCATTTCATGGCTATGTTATCAGCGGTGATATCAACGATGATGTTATCAATGATGCTGCTGTCAACATGATGAGATGTGAGGTACAGGGCAGGGCATGATTAACTGATTAACTGGAAGCCTTTTCCGTGCACCTCTGCCCAGGCATCCCCACACTGCCCCTGGTTTCCCCGGGGGTGCACTGACGAAGAAGTAGCCCCCAAAAGCACAGAGGTTGCCCATTACTGGCAATTTTGTTGCCCCCTTTCTTGGGGCCTGCAAGGACATGGACACCTGCTTGCAAAGACACCATCTCCTCTTGCAAGGCAAGCATTTCACACCTGGAACACCAAAGCCCTTTCCATGCCCTGGGGCTTTTTGAGCCTTTTTGAGCCGGATCCCACCCCACACCCCAGAACACGGCCCAACTACCTGGGTTTTAGGGGCTGCATGCAAGGATGCTCCAAAAGACACTCTCTTTCCTTGCTGTATGCGACTCCTGCCTCCCCTCGTCTCACCTCCAAATGCCAATGGTCCATCAAACCCGCAGCACGAGATCCGTCATGCCAACACCACTGCAATTCAACCAAAAGGCAGGGAACTCGCATGAAGCACCCGCAGCCCTTGCAAATACCAGAAAACATTCACATTTTGCATCAAACATGTGGTTTGGATTAAAAAATAAATGGTTAATTCCCCCTATCCATGCTCTGATCCTTTGACAAATCACTTCCTGCTACAAGCTGGGGCAGCACAGGGGACTTTGGACACCTACCAGCTGTCACAGAACACACACATGACTTTTATTATTATTATTTCCTTTAATAATATGGCTCTTGATAGCACATGGTGCTTTCGACATCCTCCCTCAGCCGCTCTCCCGGTATCGACATATCCACATCTTCCAATGTTTCTACCTGGCAATTCAAAAGAAATGATGCTTGAGGGGAAGTGGGTTAGAGGCATAACTTGCTGCATAGTTCTGGCATGATTAATTCCTAATTGAAAAAAAAAATAAAAAAAAAATAAAAATCCCACGTTATTAATTCAAGGTGTTGAGAGAAGCAATCCACACTAATAGTTTCTTCCTCATTCCAACTGCTGTATTTTGTTGCTCTACTTTGAGAAATTCATTCCCTGATATTGCTTTTAAATAGAACCAAGCAATATACATCAGGCAAAAGTAGACGACATGCAACTCCTCGAGATCCCTTGATTTTTATAAACAGGTTTTCATCAAAAAAAAAAAAATCTTCACAAAGCTAAACTCTGGGGGATTGGTACTGGTTACAGACTTGTTCCTGTTCTTCCATTACTCACTAAAACAAGCTCTGGTAGCCAGTTGACGCTCAGATAAGCCACCAAACAAAGTCCAACTGGATCAGCGTTGTTGGACTTAGCAGCCAAGAGAATCCACTTGATGAAACTCCCATCTGGAGTTTTGATCTAATTAACGCTAGTTCCAGATTAAGGCTACCCCTCTATTGTGATGCAAATAACGTACAACCCACAGGCACGGGGAGGTCATTAAACTAGAATGAGGAGGCATAAGCACAAAAGCAGCTCGGAGAGATGCAGGAGGCGAGTTCAGCAAAGGCAACCCCGGCGTCGTGGGTGATGCACATCAAGAAGAGAGCCTGCATCATGGCCACACGTCACGCAACGGCCCCGCAACAACCCGCTCCCAATCAGCGGGTCAGCAACGGAGGGAAACCAACGGAGCAAAAGCCATCTGCAAACCTGGCCAGAACGAGTGTATTCACGGCCAAGAAGATGGAGAAATCCCCACAGAAGGAAAATAGAGAGGTCCCTGCAGAGAGCGGGAGTCGCTGCACAGGGAGACTGCAGAGAGGGCAGGTTCCCAACCCACAGGATGCAGCCGAGATGGGGCTGAGCTGATAAAGGCACTTGCAGCTTATCAGAGCTTTGGCACGTCGTGGTCTCTAGCCACTACCTGTTTTTCCTCTGTTCCTAGGAGGACAACAAAACTGCTGGTTTTCAGACACAGACAAGATAAATCTCAGGCAGTCTCCAGTACACCCTGCCAGGAAAAGTTTCTTCACTGCATCTATCATTAAGCAGAATATACATCTTTTCATAGATACGCATACATTTCCTTTCCATTAGTGAGGAATGAGCTTGGCACAAAGACTGTCCAGGATTTTACTTTTTTTTTTTTTTTTTAATATCCAAAGTAGAACATCATGGAAAAACGGCAGCAGCCTGCAAAGCTGCAGGAGTTCTCCAATGCCTCTGTGTTAACTGTAAGAAGCTGCAATTACTTTTTTCCTTTAATGAGCTGCATTAGAAAGAAAAGGAACTGCAAAGTAAGTTCATCACTTCTGCTGCAGGAACAAACTGCTTGAGACAAAGTCCAAAACTAGGAGAAATCTAATGACAAGCTGAAAATGCAAAGTGAAGGGCGGAGTGTCAAGGCAAAAGTTTTTACTTAGGTTAGATTAGAGGGAAAAACCCAATCCTTTTTTTTTCTTTTTTTCTTCTGTCAACCACCTTTTCTGCATGTTCTTAGGGCCTTTTTAGGGCCTTTGGACAAGGCGGGGAGCATGCAGGGCACAGAGGAAGGGGAGAAGCGGGCACAGCGTGGCAGGGAGCGAGCAGAGCACGCGCTCCATCCTGGAATTACGGGAGCCAGTGCAGCTGAGAGAGGAGCAGCAAAAGCCCGAGAGCAGCCGAGACACGAGAGGCTTCAGAGACACCCGGGAAAACGCTCAAAGTAATGGGGTGAAAACGGCCAGGAGCCACGAGACATTTCCTAGGCTGCACTAAAGCTGCCCCCAATGGCTCCAAGAGCTTTGGGGAGAAAATAGCTGTGCCAAACACCCAGTCCTGCCCCGAGCTCCTTCCATCAGCACGTGGATGGATGAGCATGGATGGGGCCATGAACTCATCCATGGATGGGACAGCCCAGCGCCAGTCACCTCCAGATGCACATTGAGCACGGTGCAATATTCACAGCAGACTCTCATATCCACTCAACAAGGATTCTCCACAATCAGCAAGGAATTTCCTTCACTTTTTCTCAGGATGCAGTGCAGAACATGACAGGTCAATGGGCCAGGAGGTCAACCTTTGGGCTGGTGCCCCTCATGGGTACCAGGTCCAACAGGGTTGGAGGGAAGAACCACTCCATAACTCTCGATGGGAAGCCACCACTGCTGCTTTAATTATTTTAATGATTTTACTCAGGGAAGGAAAGGAAGTTTTCCACTTTTAACTCTAAGATTTTTCTTTAGTCAGACAAAGAAAAAAAAAAAAAAAAAGCTTCAGCAAGGAGCATTAATATTAGTTTTGCAACGGCACAGAAACACAGATCTGGGTGCAACACAGAGGATCGTCTTTCACCACCTGCTCCGGCTCCTTCTCACAGGTCTCTGCTATTCTGGGTTTTAAAATAAAGGTAAAAGATTATTTCAAAGAGCAGAGAATAAACACCCCATGCTTACTGCTTCTCATGTACGATGCAGGCACGAAGGTCATGTTTTCAAGAAGCTCCCACACTCACACCTGCCTATAGGAACGTATGGCCATGGACCAGAGTTCACAGTTTGGGGCTGCAATCAACACAATCAGATGCTCTGTCAGTTCAGCTCAAAGTCAGTTTGACTAAGTTTTAATACACAATTTCCCTGTTGTCCAAGAGAAAACAGGAAGCGCCAGCACTGTATTAGTCTCCTCCCTATACTTAATTTCAATTATTTTTGTTGTTGTTATCCTGCTATTTTTACCATCTTTCATTACGAGTACAACTCCATGTTACTCAAAGTGCCTTTAAAAGCAGATGAGGTTTGTGTTCAAGGATCATTGAGGGAGTTTTATTAAGGTGCAAGGAACTTCAACCCAGGGTTTATGAAGACTGGATTTATAGACAGAAAGGTCTTTAGTACCTTAGTGCTTTAGTACTTAAGTGCTTTCCTTTACAACTCAAAAAAACGGTAGCACAGGCCAGTCAGGGGCTCCTTTTGGTTAAGCAGCACCAGCTAAGTATGGCTCTAACTTGCCTTGTAATAATACAATTGTAATAAACAATTCAATTAACAGTTGCTTTTAAATCCATCAGTAACAAACTAACTCGTAAATCATCCTGTCTTTTTTTTTTTTTTTCTTTTTTTTTTTTTAAACTCAAATAGTTGCAGGGATCTTATTTCCTGTGTTTACTGACGGCATCCCTGTCCCACTTTTATGATGCAAATCAGGAAGCTGCCTGGAGGAAAGGGGAGGGCTGGGGAGAAAAGCTCTTTTAATTGAAATTACAATGAGACCTTATCCCCACTGCAGTACCAGCGGAGGCTCTGGCCCCAAACTGGGGAGTCCTCCACTCTGCACGTGCACCCCTGTCCTCCCCCAGGAGCTCTGGGCCGCGCTTGTGTGACCCCCAAGAAAGCCGACCCCCAGAAAAGAGCAGGAATTGCACCAAACAGCTCTTGGAAACGGCAGGGATAATTCACTATATCTCACTGAGGATGCGGCTATAGGGAAAACTGAGAACAAAAAAAAAAAAAAAAAAAAAAAAANAAAAAAAAAAGTGAGGAAAAAAAAATGAAACGCACAGTATGAAGCTGTAACAGCCTCCAAAACAAAACAGGGACCCGAATCCCGCAGCAGGAATGGCTCAGGAATGCGAGCGATGAGGGCGGGAGCTGGATCGCGGGGAGGGGGGACAGCGGCAGGCGGGATGCAGGGGCAGCCTGTGCCTCCCGCAGCCCCACACTTCAATGCACAGGGGTGCACACACTCTGCAATGTGGGCGGCGGGCACGGGAGCCAGGGATGCAGCAGGGATGGCACGGGGTGCAACGGGAGATGCAGCAGGAGATGGCCACGGAGGGCAGGATCGTGGGGCTGAACCCGTCCCGTGGCTGCAGACCCTGAAACTGCCCCTCTTGTCCCGCTCACCTCGCACTTGTGGGTGCAAAACTTCATGCGCAACGACTGCAGGTCCCGTTTTGGAACTAGCTGCTGGCACTAAAAACGCACCGGCATTAAGACTGAAAAATAAGCCAGGCAGGCACTTGACCCTGGCTGAGCCCGTGGGCTGAGCTCAGCATCAGCCCTTCAGCCTCCGCGCAAGCGCCAGACACAAAACAGACCCCACGCTCCCAAGTTTACATCTGCCGAGAATAAGGCTCCTTATAATAGCACCAGGAATGTACCCAGTCACCTGCTATTTTTAATAGCCTGGAACAACTTTTTTTTTTTTTTTTAATTTTTCTTTTTTTTAATTTCTCTTTTCCCTCCCTAGGGGAATTTCTTGATCCGAAGGCGCTGACCCCCAAATAAACAAAGAAGCTCCCACATGCTGTGGGCAGAAGGGGATCCCGCTGTGGGACAGAGCGGCTCCGTGCCCGCCGGTCCCGCGGCGCCTCCTCCGCGCTCGTGACCGTCACCACGTGTGCAGGGACACAAAGGAGGGCTTGTTCTCCCCACACTTCCCTGGAAAGCTCCGTTCCCGGCTGGCGCTTGAGCCGATGCGACCAACATCCCGCCGAAAAAGCGCCACAGGGTCACGAGGAGCAGCGGCCACAGGGACCGCGCGCACGGAGGAGGGCAGGGAAAGGAGCGGAAGCAGGATGCAAGGAGAAGGCTCCAGCTTCGTGCACCATCATCTCCAGCACCTGCCATTTTGGGGGGAAATCAGCCCAAAATGGAACCCGGCTGAACTGCACGTGCAGTTCAGGGCAACCAGGGCAAGCCCAGGTCTGAAGGCACAGCCAAGACTGGCGTCTTTCCATGGAGAGAAAGAGCTTGCCGTAACACCCACGAGTTAAAACTGTAGAAAGAGTTCATGCTATATAACCAAAAGAAATGAAGAAATGGAACTCAAAAAAAAAAAAAAAAAAAAAAAAAAAAAAAAAAAAAAAACACCACACACACACACCCCAAAAACCCTCTTCTTGCATTGTTTTCTACAAATCTATTAGCCTGGGATCAAGACAAAAAGTTGAAAAATGGGAAAAAGAAAAAAGTGAAGTGAGATTTACAAAAATACCCGGGCAGCTTAATTCTAATCCCAGTCATGTATATTCACACTGAACACCTGAGAGAGTCTGATCAGCTTTAAGGTCTTTGATGCCTTTAATTAAGGAACCAAAAAAACCCGACTATCCTCCTCAATACACCAACGCGTTACAAAGTCAACAAATTTTTACGAGTGTTTTGCTGTTTAAAACTGTCCATGACCTTAAACTTCAAGCAACTAAAATGCATATCAGAATGGAAACTGAAAAATGGAGAATACAATCAGGATTTCCAGCAATCTTAAAGCACACGCTGCTATAACACACTTGTCCTTGAGTGGTTTCAAAGTGGAGCGAGGACTGTTCTTCACTCCTCTTTCCTACTATTTTTGGTCACCAAAATGGTCCCTATGATAAAAGGCTTACATCAGATGGGAAGAAAGCTGCAGAGCACAGGGAAGGTTTAAGATACATCCTGGAAGTCAGGGAAAGGATAAGAAAAGCATAGGAGCCATAGAAATCCTACATGGATATATCTACATAGTCCCACCTTGATGTAGCTGCCTAAAACTCAGCATCCATACGTGGTCTTCAGCCACTGTTCTCCAATTTTGGGGACTTCTGGAGCCACTCTGTGTCCATCCATCTCTCCTGCTCTCCCACTCGCCTCTCCAGCACCAGGAATAAGAAAATCCAAGCCCAGTCTGCTAAATGACTTCTGCTTCCTGTCCTCATTCCCCCCAGGATCCCAATTACACGTTAGCTCATGCTAACGAGGGACACGCACACATACTTAGTACATGACAAGGCTCCGGGAATGAACGGCCGGGTGAATTTCACCCCAATTTGGTAATTTGGTAGCTGCAACGTAAGCAAGGTGGACCAGAACTAGGTCAACTTGAGGACTTTAATTTATCCATCTGACACTACAAGGATACTAAGGAGAAAGGGCTCAGACAGGGCAGAACTTGTCTACCACAGCCTTTGGGTTAATAATAAAGCAGAGAGGGGGAAAAAAAAACACAGGCTTAAATTGCCTTTGCTAAGCTGAAAAAAAAAAAGAAAAAAAAAGAAAAAAGGAGCTATCAGCTCCTTCAGTTCAATTCCTTTTCTGCTACAATCTTGGAAACCAGAGACCCAAATTTCACAGTATTGTTCCATGTAATAATCGTGCACAGGTCATGTCCCTGCGCTTTTGTCCAGTAAACTGGCCTCGCTGTCCTTTGTCACTTTTGTACTCCAGCTTAAAAACACTCTAAAGCCAAAAATACAGAGAAAGGCTCTCCAGTTCGAATCCCAGGATTTTCCCCCCCCCCCCTTTCTTTTTCCCTTCCAGTCAGACTGCACTTTTTGGCAAATTACCTCTGGAGGAACACGGAGGGGCCGCGTGAGACACCCATGTGCCTTTCCCCTCCGTCCAAATCAGATTAGCTCGGAGGGACTGCGAGGGCTCCTCTGTGTTATGCCAAGACAGGGATGAAAGGAGCAGCATTTGCAAAAGTTCACTATTGTCTGCAGGATTTCTTTTTTTCCCCTTATCTTCTCTGTCAGCGCTGTTTTCTGAAGCAAAAGTGCCATCCTTTCCTCATTTAACAGGTCACAGAGTAAATGAGAAACTCTGACAGAAATCCTAAACAAACACCATGTATGTTTATGCACCTAAACAAACACGGCGATTCGCCCCAGGGGAGGCTCGCAACCGTTTGGCCGGGAGAACAGCTGCTGCTTCTTCCTTTTATTAAAAAATAAAGTGTGCATGTGTGGGGAGGACATTTGACGTGAACAAGCTGTAGGTTGGAGGCATGGACAAGCAAGAAGCTCAAGAGCAAAGCAAAGGAGTTTTTCCAAATCCCATTCATGGAGCAAGATGCTTTCCATCATCATCCTTTCCGAAGATGCTCATTAACAGACCAATTTTTGAAGCAAGTCATGTGGGTTTCCACACATTTACAGTCCCGAGGGGGAATCTTAGCACGGTGATTAAATGCCTGTTAATTTCTGACAGAAATTGGTTATGCCACAAAAAGGCCTCCCACTCTTGCTGCATTGCACTTGGGCTGTTGTGCACAGACTGGGCAATTGCACAAAAAATAGCAAAGGCAAAAAGCACAAAAAGCAAAGTAAATCAGTGCTTCTTTCTCCTTGTTTCAAGGAAAAACCTTCACCCTTGGAAGTAGGAAGAGACAAAAACCATTTGACTAATCCCTTCCCAGGTATCACATGTGCCCACATACATACATTACAGATGACATTATCACTGTGCAGTGGTCGTGACTCTTCAGGCTTTGGGAGACTGGGGAGATTGGACGCTTACATGGATATCTGCAGCTGCACCTGCTAATTAAAGTGTTAAGAAAAAGCACTGATTCTAAAGACTTAATGCTTATAAAAATAAATAAATAAAAAAGTCTGCTAATTAGAGACAGACACAAGACATAAGGTAATGGGCAGATTAGCTCTCCTTAGCCTTAAGTGAATACTGTGCACTTCTCAAAGCCCTCGGTACCAGCCTTTGCCAGAGAGGGTCTGGACTGCACCTAAGCTTCAGTATGCTGCGGATTCCCTTCAAGCGGGGTGAAACTTCCAGCTAGTTATTGGGCTTAACCCAGGCTTAAAGCCCGGGGACTGTGGCAGATCGGAGGTGAGACCGGGCGTCCTTGCAGCCTCTGCAAGACCAGCAATGCTCATCGCTCCAGGCACTTCCAGGCACGCATTCCCACAGCACTTAAAGGTCGTCACCACTGCGAACACCCACGACCTCAGCACAACCTCAGTGCCAAGGAAGTGACTGTCAGCCTACACATCCTTCTGCTATTTTAACAGGATTTTTCCCCCCTCCTCGTGAGCAACAATACAAATACGCCCCAAAACAATATTCAAGTTTAACTACCGGTCTCAAAACCACAGTCACGATTCCACATCCAGCTTCCCAAAGGACCAAAACACCTGGGCAGTGTTCAGAGCTACAGGTGAGCTGGGAGTTGACAGCATAGTTCACACCACAACTATGCTAAGGGCAACCCACATAAAATTCATAAACTGAAGGAAAAAAAGGCAAAAAAAAAGGCAAAAAAATCAATGATCCTCACTATTATTCCCCGAGATGTTACTGCTATTCCATACTGTGTCCTTGCGAACAGCTGGGATCAGCCATATGGTTTTGTTATTGCACCTCAGCATGAAGCATCTACAGCAGTAGCAAGAGATGCCTATGGAGTGTCAAAGTTGTTAAGTCTAAGTGGTTTCTCTCACTTCCCTGTGGGACATTTAAATGATTTTTTTACAGCACTGCTGATTATTCAACGAGAAAAGAATAGATACTATCAAGATACTTAAAAAGAATCGTGTTCCATCAGGACCAAACACATCATAAGTTCGATCATAAATCCAAATCACGTAATAAATAACAGTTTAACTGTTATTTCAGTGATTGCATAAGGTATATAAAAAGACATCATGACTTTTATATAACTTTAAATAACTGGAGCAAAGGCTTTCTGAGTAAATCCTACAGAAGTTACAGCTGCAGCTTCCAACTATCCACAAATGACATTTACTGAATCTTTACAAACTTAGGAAGAGCCAAGGATTTTTTTTTTTTCAAGCCATTTGTTGTTTCTTCTTGTTGCAAAGCCACATAAGAACTTTTTCTGCCCATTATGACACGGCAATCCTTCACTAAAGCCCGACGGCAGCTTACCACAGCCCACAAATTCACACAAAACTCCTTTCTCTGCACACACGGCACCCTCAAGTCTTCAAACCACTCGCAGCTCTGTGTGTCCTTCCACTCCGAAGGCAACGGGGGCAAATTTGAACAGATCAGCCAGTCCTGACTGCTCAAACTCCTACCATGCTCCATTACTCAATTCCATTAACTAAATGGCTAGGAAAATACCCTCCTCCTCCGTGACCTGCCCCGGCAGTAGGTGCTGACACCGCAGGAAAATTTGCAACTCGTCTCCGTGATCAACTTTGGTAGCTCAGGGCACGGCCGGCCAGTCCCCGACGGCTCCGCGGGTAACTCGGCATCATTTACAGAGCAGGCTCCTCCTCAGGAAGTCTTCATTTCACTCTCAGCATCTATTATTTAGACGTACAGGGCTCTGCAGAAACTGAGACTTCCAGGAGCCCGAAAAAAGTGTGCAGAGTGGGGAAAAGAAGTAAATAGATACTGAGGAAAAGCAGCTCCAAGGCGCCCATCTCATGCAAAAGCCATTCGCGGGATGAAAAATACACCCGTTGCCAGTCCTGCCAATGGAAACAGTATTTAAAGCTTGCTACAGTATTTAGAGTGACGCCTATGAAAGAGAAGGCCCAAGCTCAGTTTTCAAGCTGAAGGCTTGGTTTTAGTCTCAGTCCCAACAATGGCAATACTTGGGAAACAGCAAAAGCCAAAGCAAAGCGGGTGCTCATAGCAAAAAAATGCATTTGATGGCAGCACCATCCTGGACACTACAGAACCATCCGCTTTGCCTACAGCTCCAGCAACGGGAACAGGCAGAAAAAAACTTGCTGTGACCCTGAATAAATGAAACAGAAGCAGCTAGAAACAGAACTAGGAGGACACCAAGCCCGACTAAAAAGTTAAGGTGCAGCCTTACTTACTTACAGGAGCTTACTACAAGCTCCACACCAAGTCGCTGAGAAGCCCTGACACGGGCACCCCTTCTACTAAAAAGGGGAATTTGGGTAGGAAAAGTGGGGAGGATGGTGGCCCAATCCCGCACCTTTCCCTCTGGGAATCCACCTTTGAGAAACAGCAGTCTCAAGGACTTGGAACTCCACCTCCATGGAAAGGTCGGGGTTTTCCTTTGTGTGTCCCGGCTGCCTGCTAAATCAGCTGAACCTTCCCAAAACGCAGGTAATACGAGACGGGTGAGAGGAGGCTGGCGGGGACCTTCCCAGTGCGGCTTTCCATGGAGCCCTTCGCCCGCCAGGAGGTGTGAAAGGGAAGAGTAGGACAAACCTGATACTTTTAATTAGCAAATTGTCCTGGTCATCTTTCTTGCCTAGCCAAGATTCAAGGCTGTCAGCTAATCCACTGGCTGCCAAACGGGCTATGCTCTTAATTAAATGTCTGAGAGCTCTCTCTCTTTTTTTTCTCTTTTCCCCTTAAAAAAAGAGAAAAAAAATAAAAGAAAAAAATAGAAATATAAAAATAAAAAATTACAGGCATATTACGGCAAGCCTTAACACCACTATAAGAAAATTAACCAAAACCTATCTCCTGTAAGACCCAGGGCCGCAGAAGTCACAGGAAAGTCAGTGTCCTTATTAAGGCTTTCAGCGCCCGAAGCCTTTTTCACATGTAGCTGTGCACAGCGCCACAACCACCGGGAACAGACAGTTCCCAGGCACTTTGCAGCGATCTGAACTACTCCTGTAGACCCAAAAAAAGCAGGGAATAAAGTAATGCGCAAGCTGCGTCCCCCGAAATAGAAGGGAAATAAAAAGAGGAAATAAATAAAAAGGGAGGGAAAAAAATAACAATGGAGAAAATAAATGAAAAGAGGGGAAATAAATGAAAAGGGAGGTAATAAATGAAAAGGGAGGTAATAAATGAAAAGGGAGGTAATAAATAGAGCGGACGGGAATGGGGACGTGTCCCCGACGGCGGGTTCAGGCGGCAGGAGGGAGCGCGGCCCCGCGGGGTGTCCGCGCGCCCCGTCCCACGGCGCCGCGGGCCAGAGGCGCCGCCAGGCCCCGCTTTGGGGCGGAAAACCCGAAAGGCGCG
>VZSG01001257.1:0-66184 GCA_013398315.1 Nothoprocta pentlandii
AAAAAAAAAAAAAAAAAAAAAAAAAAAAAAAAAAAAAAAAAAAAAAAAAAAAAAAAAAAAAAAAAAAAAAAAAAAAAAGCTATTCAACCTGCTGTAGATGTAATTAAGTATATTAAGTAAATATTATCAAGATGTAATAATTATATAGTTGTGTGTAGGATGATGCATATTATTTATGTGAAGTTCATGTGGATAAGTGCAACTTATATGGGATTCATCTGATTTTATGAGCCATCATTTTTATAAGCCGCAGAGATAAGACCCATTTTATCTACCAGATGAGTATCCTGGAAGATGACTGCACCCAAGCAGTTCCTGTTTTGTCCTTTTGACTGTGGAAGGTGAGTGGATGGACTAGCTGAAATTACACTGAATTGATATATATAAGGATAGATAAATCTGCTTTATCAAAGCTTTATCTCTCTCTCTCTAAAAAAAAAATCCTGATTTTTTTTTTAAAGAGAAATCAAAAGCTTAATATCATTTTCATTACTTACTTAATAACATTACTTACTTAATATCATTAATATTTCATTACTTAATATCATTTTCATTACAAACTTTCATTACTTATTAATTAGCTTTTTATTTATAAGTAGATCTCAAAAAAAAAAAAAAAAAAAAAAAAAAAAAAAAAAAAAAAAAAAAAAAAAAAAAAAAAAAAAAAAAAAAGGCACATATGCAGGGAATGTATCAGTGATGGCAAAAGTGCTAAATAATTAACCTTAAGTTAGAATGAGGTTTTCCTAAAAGTTAATGAGGTGACTGTTAGATTAATTAGGGTTCAAGTAGAAACTTGTAGCACAGATTATATAAACATTCTACAAGACAAATGGCATAGTACATGGTCTTTTGATGCTCTATTAAATTGCTACTGTCCCCAGTAAAAGAAATATATAGAAAGACTCTCAGGAAAACTTAAGGTAATATATCACCTTCTTACTCAGAACAGTTGCCTGTCAGCATAGAAGCTTGTTCTAAGAAATAATTCAGGTTGCTTAGTACTTCTTCAATTGTCACTGCTACTAGCAACTCCTATGTATTTTCTAGAGTTATTAAATTTAATTACACTACATGAAAACTGGCTGGATGGCAGAGCTCAGAGGATGGTGATAGGTGGGGCAGAGTCTAGTTGGAGGCCTGTGACAGTGGTGTCCCTCGGTGGTCGGTGCTGGGCGCAGAACTGTTCAACTTGGACATTGGGACAGGGTGTACCCTGAACAGGTTTGTGGAAGGTGCCAAGCTGGGTGGAATGGCCAGTGACAGGACAAGGGGTGATGTGTAAAAGCTGAAACACAGGCATCTGCATGTGAAGAAGAACTTCTTTCCTATGCGGGTGACAGAGCCCTGGAACAGGCTGCCCGGAGAGGTTGTAGAGTCTCCTTCTCTAGAGATCTTCAAAACCCGCCTGGATGTGACTTTGTGCCATGTGCTCGAGGTGTTCCTGCTGGAGCAGGGAGGTTGAACTAGATAACCTCTAGAGGTCCTTTCCAAACCCAGGCATTCTGAGATTCTATGATTCTGTGAAATATATATAAATTTTACAGCATACATACATATATCTTAAAATGAACAAAGAATTTATGTATGGGTGACTATTTTACACTTGCTAAACTTAAACAAGTGAAATCATTTAAAAAAATAATATATAATAAATGCAGAAAAATAAAACTGTAGCAGTTAAGTTTTTAACAGTAGTACTGTCATGATTTAACAGGACATGAGACCAACGAACTACCATGTAGATTCCATGATTGTATCCATCAGTGAATCAGTACAATTGGGTAATGAAGTCATTCAAGGTCTCTGTGACAATTTTCCATTTATAAAAATATAGTACAAAATACTCATGCACCCTCCAAGCAATCAAAGAAACATAAGATGATCCCTGGTTCTTAACCTTATCTAATTAATTTAAGAAAGAGAAGGATTACTAGGAACCTTTGAAGAATAAAGGACACAAAAAGAACACAGCTTGTTTTGTCTGGCAAAACGAAGGATGAGAGGGAATATAATTGTTGCCTATAAATAATTCAGCGCTAAACCCAGGGAAGGAAAAAGAGTTATTTAGCTAACAGACAATGTTGGCGCAAGAATAGATGGGTATAGAATAGCCATGAGTAATCAATGTAGGCTTGACAGAAAAGGTATGCTAGTGAGCTAAGGAATGAATCTTGGAGAAAATGCTTAACAGGAGTACTAGAGGCAAAAATAAACCAAAAAGAAACACACACTCCTTCCATTTCAATCTCAAAAGCAAAGAAAGAAACAAGGAAACAAAACCTCTTACATTTAAACAGAAAACCTAGCTACTCTTCTACTCTTAAGATGGAAATTGATTAGCTTATGAAATTCATTATATGAAGCAATTAACTGTGACAAAAGGGAGAAGGGATCCATGATACAAAAGGTCCCTTTAAGTTTAATGTTCCATTACATCATTTTTATTCGATATGTGAAAACAAAACTAGACAAGATAGAAATGAATGGAGAAATGGCTAGGCAGTACTTAAAATTTTAAAAGAGCATTAAGAAATGCTACCATAAAAGCAGCTAAAGAGATTTTTTAATTTGTTGGATGACAGAAAACACAGCAGATGAAAACTGAGCCACAGGTGATAACCAGATTTTGGTCTTATATTATTCCAGGATTGTCACAGTGATCAAGAGAGGTGACTTTATGGAAGATGAGGGAGAAGATAAAAAATGATTTATTAATGTTATTAATTTTGAGTAGGTAGCTTGATAGCCGTGAAAATGGTATCAGGAAATTTACCAGCTGGCTACCGCTGGTACATCTATAGATCTGGCTTCTTCTGGGTTGTTTTCTGAGGTGGTTAGGTATAAGGTGATTCTAGCCCAGAAATCACATAATCACACCAGTCAGGTGTTATGCTGAAACCTGGATAGCTTTCTGCTTTGCAGAGCTTATTAGCTCAGACACAGAGCACACTGTTATATTTATGTGGAATCATGTACAGCAAAGAATAAATCACGTTTGTCTGCCCTTACTCAAGTAGATAACCCTGAGAGATTGTCCAAGACTTAGATAACAGAAGAAAATGAGCAAAATAGCTTATAGGATTATTGAATATAGCTATATAATATTCTTGTTTTCACTTATTGTCTTGTAAAATTATAAATTATGGATTAATATTATAAGTTGCTACTAATATACAATATGCTGTATATAAAGTCCCACTGGTAATGACTGCACTTTTTATTTGCTCTGCCACAAGAAATCTGTAAATCTGGAAAAGAAATGTTTGTGTGATATAGTACAGCTTCGAGTCCTCTACGTAGAACTGAAATTAAATATTTGTTTGAAGGTGAGACTTATTTCTGTTGTTAAAAGTCATGCTCAAGATGATGATGATGATGATGCAAGATTGGATTAGAATCTATTCTGCATCTGAGCCATTAATGGTTGCATCACCTATTAAGAAGCATTCTCATAATTACATATGGTTTGCTTTTGCTTTTCTCTTTCCCTAGCTTGGTCTTAGATGAGTTGGCTGATAATATTTTTGCACCACATGCCTCTCTGTTGTGCATGCATTGCACATCGAAGCATTTCAGTTCTAGGTGACTGGTTCAGTTCCAACACGAGCTCAAAATGAAAATGTACTGTAGGTATCAATCCCACTCCAGGCAGGTGTCCGCACTGCAGCCACGTTAACAAGCAGTGAGTGACACCCCACTGAAGTGTCTCACAGGACAGACTCGGGCCAGAATAGAAATAGCTTTGTTCCCTCTGAGCTGATGATGGGCCTCAGAGCCAGGATCAAGCCCTGCTGGTCAAACAGTGTGAGACAGATTGCGTTGGCTGTCAGTATCTGTGGGTTGGACACTGTCGCTATCCTGATGGCTAATATGACTCCATTCCTTGTAAGTCTGGGTTTTTATATGTTACCTGTTACTGCCTCCTCTCCGCTCCCATGCATTGTGTTCATTTCTTTCAGCTGTGCTTTTCCTTTGATGGCAAGAACACAATCTGTTTTAGACACTGATTTCATTGACAGAAAAATGCTCTCTCCTTTAAGAAATTTTCATGCAATGGACTTGAAGGGAAAATGTTATTGTCAGAAGTGTCAGTTACCAAACTTCTGATTGCTGAGATTTAAAGTTGTCACTGGAAAGAATAGAAAAGGCTTTTTGCTGAGAAGAGCTGCTAAGAGAATAGTAAAATTGAAGTAAAAGGCCATATATTCTTTTAAGTCCCTTTATCTATCTGTCTGTCTGTCTATCTATCTATCTATCTATCTATCTATCTATCTATCTATCTATCTATTTAAGTAGGAGTCGGAGTAGGAGGCCAAAGTAGTTTGCTTATTCAGTAGAATTTTTCTGCCCATAACTTAATGTATATATTTTTATGCGGTTGCTATACAATACAATGTTTTGTCATCACCTAAACACAATCAAAGATGAGGGCTTATTTTTTTCTTTTTAATTTACATAAAAAGGCAACCAAAAATCATATTCTTTGTACATTTGAATGTCTCTTCTGCTTAATTTCTGATTTAATAAGAAAATAGTAAAGAAACGTAAAAGAGACTACAATTGGATACAGACTATTCTACACAGAAGCAGGAAATCTTTCTATTTCCTTTATTTCTTCTTATAACATTTGAGCGGCACCTTACTGTGTAAGTAATTCTTCAAGTAAGTAAAGTATTACTCTTACAGTACAGGTAGTTATGGCTCTTTGCAGGGTGATTTAGAGTCTTTCTAGATAAAGAATGCTCTAAGAAGACACCTCATCTCTGTTCCAAGTCTGATTTCAATTCTTTTACAATTTTGGTTGCCATGCCATTGCAGTTATATAAAATCTTGGTCCAGTAGAAGTTATTGAATTTCAGTGTACATCAGTATGACAGAGAATTGAATAAAGAATTACCAGTAGGGAAAAAATCTTTTTATCCTAAATAGCATACTTACATCTGTGCAAGCTATGTTTCAAAAAAATGTCCTAGGAAACACATTGTTTTGTTAGAAGATATTGTATTATAGAAGGTACTTCACTGGGTCAGCAAGCACACAGCCAAAAAATTATACCTAGTCAAATCATAACATCAGAGAAGTAGGATTTTCTTTCTGTTATCAAAAACAATTTGCTGATCGCTCATGAAGGATCACTTCACAGGACCAGAAATAGAATTTGTTATTCATTTCTCTCATGTAGCCCATCTCTTGTTTGATAAGAAATATAAAATGTAGCTGGTAGGAGATCAATTTTTGTTAACTGATTCTCACAGATCTGGAAAAATTACAAAATATTAAATTATTACCTTATACTTATTCATCCAAAATTACTTAGTATATGGAATATAATGTTTTTTTTTTCCGTATATGGCTTGAAACAGTTTAGAAATTATGATTATGTGCATCCTGGCTTGCAGAATAGCCCATTTTGAACAGAAAGAGAGCTTTCCTGGTAATGCCATAAATAGCTAGCTGCCACAGTTGATATCCAGGATGTAAGAACTATAGGTGCAATGTTCCTGAGGTAAGCACAGAACCCTGGCCTCATTTTCCAAATGAATGTCCCATTGATGAACATTTTTTAAAAAACTTTTACAATATACAGATCCTTACAACAGTCTCATGGAAGTGCAGACTCTTACACTCTGAATTTTATCACTGACAATAATCTTTCTTTTCTTAATTATCTCCTCTTAGACAATTTAGGAGATATATATTTCCTTCAGCAGTTTCTAGGCCATAAAATATAATCAGTGTAATAAGCTATTTTGCATTGTCATTCAAGATCTTCTTTATGGGAGTGATTTTCCTGTCCTTGTCTTCAGGGAGACTTTGCAAATGCTGGATCTGATGAAAATAAGCACCCCTTAAATCCAGGATCTTAGATAAATATTCCCATATCTCATTCTTCCAGCAGGAAATTACTTCACATTTCTTATTTTAGGAAAGATAATTATTTACATCCTTCAAGCTTTTTGGACTTTTTCAGATGAACTCAACTCTTTCCATGGTCTGAGTAGGAAACACTAAGTGCCTTTCTTTGCTGCTGCTGTTAAAGATAGCGGGCATGATATAGATGCTCGTTCAACACAAGACAGTCCCTGTACTATAAGGCTTGCATTTTATATTGACAGAACAGACAAACAGGATCATCCCAATAGCACTTCTGCCATATCTGAAAAGAGACGAAACTTGGCAGCTGCTTTGTTTATTTTTTTTGTTAGTCCCCACAAATTACTCTTTACCTCTATAAACAGATACTCTTGCAAACAAACTACTAGCCTGGCTCCAGAGATCACTTTGCAAACTGCCAAAAATATATAGACTCATTAACTATTGGAGCTTAATGGAGATTCACTTATGAGAAATCAGTTCAGGTTTATCCTAGTTATATTTGTGGTGTAGCTCCATGGTGTCAGAGCTGTGCCTGCGAACTTGCCCAATGAGCTTAAGTTCCCAATTCACTGGCATGGTTCAGCAACTCCCTGCTAGTCTCTGCTTAGAGGAGATGGTGGGCCTAACATGAAATGTTGCGACTGACTGACATTTGACTAATTTGCACTGGAGCTCTCCAGATGGGAATTTTGGACTGTCCTGAACACTCCCACCAAGTAGTTATTTCTTCATCTAGGGTAATTTTGTATTGATTAACCCATGGATGGGGAACCTGGCCATAACATCCAGTCATTCTCCCAGGTCTTTCCTGCTGCAAGTTTAATCAAGCGTTGCATAGATAAGACACTTGTAAGTATCAGTACAAACCATTCCTACGGGTGCAAAGATGGTCAAGCAGGACTGCAGATAATTAAGACAGGAAATGTCCAAGATGGAGCGGTCAGATAGGACCTCTAGCAAGTAGATATAAAAGTCAGCAAGAAAGTGTTTTCAGTACAAATGGAACTTATCTTCAAGAGATCCTATTTTTTTCTGGTGCTACATAGATTAGATTGTAAACTATTAAAAAGGCATTCTTTGTGTGACATATTGTATGTTATGTAATATTGAATTTTAGTAACAATTGAACAAATTGAAAAAAAAAAATGAGTATTTTATTGCACCAAAAAATGAGTATTTTATTTAATGATAACAAGATAGGGAAATGTTAAATGTAGCGGCCTGCAGATTGACGCTGCTTAGTGTAAGTCAAATGATTGCTTAGTTAAAAATGCCAAGGGATTTAGGTATGAGTATGCATGGGAAATGAAGCATTACATGTATTTGTATGGGCAGTCAGAAGTAAGACCCAGGCAAAACACAATTATAAGATTTCCTCAAAAAATTAATAAAAATCTTCTTACATAATTTAAGCTACACTTACAGTTATAGCTGGTAAACAAAAACAAATATTTAGAAACATCTTACTTTTTTGGGGGGGGGAAATTAAAAAAAAAAAAAAGACCTTTCATCACACTGTTTTTAGCCTGCTCTTCTGATGGAAATGTTCCTAATAAAGTCATAGGCAGAAAATGGATTTTGATTTAGACTAGCACTAATTCATTAATTGCACCAAGACTATGTTTTTTTATCTATCCCAGTAGTCTTTGCTGATTTCAACATCTGAAGTATAAAAAATTTCTCCCAGCAGAAGTCTAAATATATATATTTTTCCTAAAACTCACCATATGAAATTGATTTGAATGAACTGCAATATTGTCAGAATGTGGTTTATTATTTGCACATCCTGAGAGTTACAGATAGAAGAGTGCATGGTTTTATAAACTGTTGAACTTGGTTGTCATTCTCATAATTTCTGACCTCTGTTCTCACAAAAATGTCCTGTGACCCTGGTCAAAGCCCCTTTATGCTTAATTCTCTGTATCTGCACCATTAACTCACAGAGACATTCTAACAATTAACTTTGGTAATGTTTGCAAGATATTTAGTGGGGGATTGTTCATCAAAGCAGAGTTGAATGTGGGTTTTTCTTTTTTAACTTACAGGCATGTTATTGCAATATTTAATTAACTGGTTAATTAGATTTACTACTATAATATTCATATTAGTTGGAAGCCTACATATCACCTTCAGGATATGCACTATTCTGAATGCAAAATGTATGAATCTATCTAGCTTTGATCATATGTCTGAGAGTTAAAAGTGTTTAAGCGATTTAGTGCATCTTTTTGCAGTTTTACATCTTGATTTGAATGTGAAAAATTCTCTGTAGATGCACAGCAATAATTTGCATTCTTTCCCAGGCACTAGTGTGCTGTTAAGAATTCTGTACCAGCTCACAAGCCTTCATACACTGTTTCGAAGAAAATATTAAACAGAACCCATATATCTCTGAAATTATACAGAAACACCATTTTGCATTTAATAGCTAAAAAGCTCATGCAGGACTGGCCAAAGGATAATTAATGGCATGTCTTTCCCTTCCTAATTGTTCTAATGACCCACTTGGTAGTGTGTCCTAAAAGTGGTGATTTGCCAACACCCTAGTATCTAAAGCGGAGTGGAAATCATTGCTACATTTCTAAGGTGACAGCGAAATTGTTCTGCCCCAAATGGAAGTCATAGAACATAGGATACAAGGTACTAAATCATCTAGAAACACTGAAAAATTCAGGCACATGATTTATGCCAGATTTCTGTTGGGGGATCAAAATCCATCAGCCAGAGTAGTTCTTGCTATTAATCATGTCTCTGAAAAATGTGGGATTTCTGTGGCTTACTAACATGCAGAAGACCCTCTGGTGGCAGGAAGCAGAAAAAGAGCAAGAGTTTTCTTTCTGGGTCCCCAAATGCTAATGCAGTAGCAACTGCAGGAAAGAAGAAAAAAAAAAAAAAAAAAAAAAAAAAAAAAAGAAAAAAGAAAAAAGAAAAGGATCAATAAAAGATACCCATGCTATGGCAATCCTACAGACAAGATCTCATCTAATTCTACAAAACAAGGCTGGGTGCAGTGAGCTAGCCCAGGTCTCTGTGTTTGTGCAGGTACTACATCCAGCTTCTAGTTACCAGTACGGCATGGAAGTAGTGTGCAAAATAACAAAGTGAGACACATCCCTGTCTGTCTGTGCTGGCAAAAAGGTCACAGCTACCCCTGGCATTTTGACATAGTGCTCACAAAAGCCAAAATCTATGCATTAAAATCACAGTAATTTTTTTTCTCTCCTTTTTTTTTTTTTCCAGGTGATTAAATTGAATATATTGAATAAAATATTCATGACATGAAATAAATTGCTGAATTTCCTTGGTAAACTTGAGATTTTAGTGTTTTGAGCTATTTCTGTTCTGTTTTTGAAGAATTTTCACTTTTTCAATGTCCCCACATTTCTTTTTTCTTTTTTTTTTTTTTTCTTTTTTCTTCTCCATGACCAAGTGTTACCTTACCTATAAGTGTTATCTCAGTTATAGGGTAACCAGCAAGGGACTGCAGCATGTTCAGCCCATACACTCATCATGAGAGACAGAGATGATCCTAAAAATATATAATATGCTTTTTTTTTTCTCTCATTTTTAAAACTTGGAGTGTCTGAAATGTGAAAAGTGAGATCTGTACTATAATCCACTAAAAGTATATTTTATCAGCATAAATACAAGATATGTCTAGTATATCTTAGGCACATGGATGACCTGGAGGATGCACAACCTGCCAGAAGGTTGTTGGAGGAATTTATAAAATGAAGAGAGCAAGACCATCTTTTGGCAGCAGTTCCCAGAGTCGATCACATACGGACCCATATTTAGGTTGTGTTTCGAGAAAACTTAATAGTCTACTTGGCTTAAAAGCTCGTGACTAAACTGATACTGATATATCAGCGGACCAGGACTTGAGATTTTTCTGAAGAACTAGATTATTTTACAGTACAGGTATATCCATAAAATTGGGTAAAAGGCAGGAAGGAAGCTAAGATTATGGGTATATTGGTTGTCATTTTCTTCTAATCAAGTCACATATTCAGGTTTGAATTATAGCCAAAAGGAAGAAGTAAGTGATTTACAGATTAGTTCAGTGATGTTAGATTTTAAAAAGCCAAGAAGACATAGAGAACATTTAAATCTCCTAACTTAATTATTCTAATGTATAAATATGATAATGTATCCTCCAAATGGATAGACTTTAACAGTCTGCTGAGGTTGTGGTGTTGGTTTATAATGTCAGCTTGAGTGGATTTTTTTATGGCTTCTTGAGATGTCTTCAGTGCAGTTTACCTCCTGAACTAATCACCCAAGAGTCTGTTTGCATTGAATAGACAATTCTATATTGCTATTTTTTGACAAGAGAAGGTTCCTTAGGATAAGAAATAACCTGTCTGGAGTTCCTGCTTCTCTTTGTCAACAATAAAAAGAGATGGAATTTGGGCTCCAATAAATCCTATCCACTAAGTGCAAAGCAAAACTAAAAGTATAAACATTTTTTTTTTCTAGGTTTTGACTCTACACATTCCAAATCCAAGAGTAACAGTTGCTCGTGTAGATATGCAAAGAAAATCATTACTTTGCCCCAATAGCAAGGAATATCTGAATTCCCCTCTTGTCTTTCAGCACTGCATAGTTATAAATTTGTTTCAACCAGATCATCAAATTATCTGACACCATCTCTCACTTTTGTGTATCTACTAGGAAGAGCACACAAGCAATTTTTGTCTTCACAGAAGAACTCCAAAGTTTGCTTTTTGTTTTGGAAAATAGCGAAGAAATAAATAATTAGCTCTGCTTGCCCTAGGCTACCTTGTTATTTAATTTCAAATGTTTTCTAACAAGGACAGGAGCAACAGAGAAAAAAATCCATACAGATATAATACAGTTTTCTCTTTTGGCTGATGTTTTAAAATCAATTAAATTTGAGCAGGTAGGCCTGGAGATAGCAAGCCAGTCAATGTTGTTTTTTAAGTGCTGGACTGTCTTTATGACTGAAACACATTTTAGCCACACATCAATCACATTCTGACATCAGTCTTCTATTAGTTTTCCGTAAATTATTACTTTCTTCTCAATTTAAGTGGAATAGAAAATTGAAATATCCTTTTATATTTTTATATTCTCCATGAGAAAATTTAGAACTAATGTAAAATAAAGCAACCAGCCATCTATCTGCTTTGTCAGTCAGTATTGACATACTGTTCAATTTCATCTCTATGCTAATGTCAAGATTCAGTTCGGCAAGGGTATTCTTCAAATTAAACACAACCCAAAAATGCAGTTCTGATGTAATTCTGGTGCATAAATATGTATCATTCACAGTTTCATGAAGAGAGACATTATATTTCACTAAGATTGTGAATGAAAAAAACAAAAGCCATAAGATATCTCTGCAGAAGCTGAGGGCTGCCTTTATATAGATTTTTATCCCAAGTTCAGATCTAATAATAAAGACATAGCTGCTGCATTCAATATCTGGCTGAGGTTCAGCAGGATATTGACCAGCCACATCCTTATTTTAAAAATTAATTTATAATAAATGTCTGTATGCAGAACACAAAGCTCTGGGAATTTCCTTTAAAAAAGAGAATGAAAGAAAAGAGAAACATCAGCTGTGTCAGTAGTTACGATTATTTCTTTCATGTTAACTAGGAAGTAGTATACAAAGGAAGAGTACAAAGTCTTTACTTTCCCTGGCATCCGTCTCCTCAGAGGAAGGCAAATCTCATGCAGTGAGCACAGAGGAGAGAAATGTATTAAATGAACACTATCAGTTTGCTTAGATATAGATCTTAGGGTTTTGTACTAGCAAGTATCACTCCACACAAAACAGATTGATCACAGTGAAGTCTTTAATGGACATCATGGAAAGCCTGGCTCTTCTGCCTTTCCAGATTTATAGAAATCTCTGCTGGAGGTTGACTATATCCTGGGGAAGCCAGGGAGAAACAGCTGATGACATGAATACTGTTCTTGTGAGGGTGCTCTCCAGGAAAAACACTCACAAATTTTTCTCTCCTCTGTTTATGGCATCTCTCAGTGCAGTATGACTTTTCCTTTTACAGTATGACTTTCCCTTTTACAGCAAAAAATGAGAAAATGCTGCAGTTTTCTTTTTACAACCCATTTGGCATTATATTACATTGTTGCAGAAAAAAAAATGTTCAAATTTTCCTAGGTGTTCTGCTTTTGAAGGAAACGTTAGTGTTAGCAGGCCTAAAAATCAATCAGCACAACGGTTGCTGTCTTTTTATTAGTAGTTTACAATTCATAGAAAAATGAACACCAGAAGAACATATTCTCTCTATTCCTAAAAACACTAAAAAACACTGTTTAATGCATTTACTGTGTTAGAAAGTATACAATTTTCCATTGAAAACAGCATTTGAAAGAGTTAATTAAAAGGTATAGGCACATACCTTTTATCTCATTTGTTGTTTATTATTATTCATCTCATTTGCTGTTTATTATCTCATTTGTTGTTTATCTCATTTGAGATTTCATATTTATTGCTCTTTAATAAAGGTGCTACTTGAAGAGGACAGGAAGTGAGTTTATAAGAAAATATAATGCTATCAAAGCCATAATCAGAAACACCAAGTGGCACCTTGAACACCAAAGGGAAGATATTTCACACCTCGGTGGTTTTGAAAAGGTTTACACAGGCTTGAGGTGATTATAGAAGCATTAAATGAGCAAGGAACTGATGAACATGATCTAGACCATCAATAAGCAATCCAGATGTGCAGCACAAGTGAATAGAGAGATTGATGAATCCTTTGAATTGGCTAAGGGAAGCAGTCGGAGTCTGACAGGTTATTTACTGACTGCCATAACCTTTAATGCTGCTCCATGAATCAGCTCTCACGAAGCTTCAGCATTGGCAGGTTCCATCTCAGGGCAAAGGCACTACCACTCCTGCAATGCCCTCATCAGCTCACCTCCAGGTGTGCACTCCACTTTCAATTTTAAATGCAACCGTTTGTTGACCTTTCCTGTACCAGGGCTTCCTGAAGAGCAGCTGAGGAAGAAAGAGGCTAACAGGTTTATTTAAAACAGTATTGAAAATATTAGGAAAAATAGTTGCTTAACTCTTAGCTTCCTACTAAACAGGGAGGTAACACATGCAATCAAAGATCAGATATTTATTAAATCATTTATTGTGCCAGTGCTGAGAAATCTGAGAGCCTTTTGTGCAAGGTGTTACACATCATTATCCTCCATAGCTTATGATTTATGGCTAAGAAAACTTAGGCAGTCTTCTCTGAGAATAACTGATGAAGTTTAGGAGATTGCCTCCTTCAGTTAAGATCATCTCTCTACTGGATGCTATAACCTCATGGGATAGCAGAACGGAGGAGCACACTTCGTTTGCTTCAGTCTGCATTCATCTGGAGCAACTAGTGACAAGTTCTGCTGGCAGTTCTGCAGGTCCAGCAGAGCGATGGAATGAGCAGGGATGAAGAGCTTCACAGATTCATCCTACAATGAGTGATGTGCCATAGCTACCTAAAAAATGGTGAAACTATGAAATTACTTCTGCTCTGAGA
This sequence comes from Nothoprocta pentlandii, assembly GCA_013398315.1. Taxonomy (NCBI): domain Eukaryota; kingdom Metazoa; phylum Chordata; class Aves; order Tinamiformes; family Tinamidae; genus Nothoprocta; species Nothoprocta pentlandii. The sequence continues at coordinate 13,404 of VZSG01001257.1, forward strand.
GCAGCTAAGCATGAATGGGAATGAGAAAGGGGCACAATTTGAGATGAAGTAGCAAAATGGGCTGAGAGAGTGAGAGGTCCATAAGCAGTGTCCTGCAGAAAGAGAGCAGCAGGCTACAGCAGAGTATAGACACACAGACCTGCAGGTGACAGAGTCAACTTTTCACAGAATCGCAGAAGGGTTAAGGTTGGAAGGGACTGCTATAGATCACTCAGTTCAACCCCCTGCTCCAGCAGGGACACCCAGAGCATGGGGTGGCATCTAGGTGGGTTGGGAAGACCTCCAGAAAAGGAGAGTCCACAATCTTCCTGGGCAGCCTGTTCCAGGGCCAAACACTAGGCTCTTTCCCCTCGATTCAAAGTCAGTTATTGAGTCCTTTATGTTTTCAACAGTTTGCCAGCTTATTTAACAGTCTAAATGCAGATATTGGAGACATGAATGATGAGACTTTTATTCTGTCTATAAGGAGGTTAATATTGATATTATGGATAAATATGAGACATGCTATTTGGGAAAGCTTTTCCTGGAGTTCCATGACTTTATAAGGACTGATGCACCAAAAGATCCCTGATATACCAGAGAATGTACTATCTTGATGCAAAGATACAGCAAAAGTCCATGAAATGCCAGTCTGAAAGCTAACCTAGAGAAAAAGACCTGCCTGCAAGAAGATAGTAGATAAGGATAGATTTGGTTAAATACATCTATTTCTGTTCTATCTACATAGCTGATTCCAGACTTCTTTTTCAAAAAAACACGTCATTTCTGGTCAAATTCTAGGTTTGACATTTGAATTCAGTGTTCTTTTTGTGCTGCCCTCTGAAGAAACATAGTATATCTGCCTTAAAATGCTTGCCAAATCAGGGCCTTTTACATGCTTGTGGCAAATTTTTGGCTTTATTGCCACAGACGGTACTATCACAGTGCGACAGTGCAAGTGAGCCTGGGGATTCATGTTTCTATCACAGTTTATCCTAATGTCTCAGGGTAGGCAGATGCTGACCAAAAATAAAACTGTTTTGAGGTATTTATGCCCTATTGTCTAGAGGAAAACCATAAACCATCTGTCAAACTGACATTAAAGCAACTCGTGTCTAACCAGTAGTAGCTTCAGTAGTGGTAATTCTGCAATTTTTTGAATGAGTTTTTACTTTAAATGAGAGAGGAAGCATTATATAGGACTGTCTTTGTAACTATTAAAATATCTTCAAGTAGTTGTCCTTGACTTGGGCTACAGAATTCATTCAAAATTCTTTTAAACACCAGATACACAGAAGTTAAGACTTCTATGTTTCTTGAAGCTAGTAAACATAATTGTTTGCAATACAGCTGGTTCAGAGTGATTTCTCATATTCTTAATGATGTGCAGATGACAGATACACATCAATAACTTTGACTGTTAAAAAGACTGCAAAATCATTTCCAGTGATTTAAAATTCGATATAATTCACATTTACAAGTTAGTTACCAGAAAAAAATAACTTTGAGGATAAACAAATTGACATATCTTGCTCATCTTCTGACTTTTGTAGACAAAAATCTTTCTACAGTTGATAATAGACTCAGAGAAATATAGAAGAATTCAAAGGAAAATGAGCAATAGAAGAAACTTTGTATTTTGGAGGGGGATGACAGGAGATTTCAATTACATTGCAAGTTACTCTGAAGAAATCTGTTTCCAGCAAACAACTGATAGAAAGATTTTATAATAGCACTGATAGAAGGTTTGATTAAAATAATCAGGTAAATAGAGTAGGTATCTGTAAGGGAAAAGGCCTCTTACTTGTTCTGCTAACACTGAGCTAAAGAAAATGCAAGAATTTAAGATCAGCTGATAAGATACAAGGAAGAGAGTTTTCGTAATCACTGATAAGAATGATTAAGTCAAGTAAATAAAGTACAAAATAAATTGAGTGCCGAGGGAAAGTGCAGCTGAAAAAAAAATTAGATATGAAAAAAAGAGAACACTTAAATCTTGGGTTTTTTTTTTTTTTTCTGTTTAAAAGGATAGTAATCTTTATGCTTATTTATAGATATATCTTGTAAAGTACTGGCTGTCTGAAAGACACTTTAATGGGAGTTCAGACTGCTTCGCACTTTACATGACATAACCCTTGAGAAGGGCCAGAAGGAAACCTAAGAGATAGTATTTTTTTTTCTCTTCATATAAAACAAGATCTGGAATATATGTTAATGGAAGCAAATAAAAAGGATCAAAGCTCTGAATGAAGACGTTTTAAAAATTGGTTCTCTTCCTTGACCCGTATAAACATGAGCTGCAATTCCAGACGAAACAAAGCACTTGTTTGTAGCCTCTTAAGTTATTCTGTGAAGTGCAGAAGTAAGTTCAAGAGGAAATAAGCCTAATTGACAAAAACATTTTATTATTTTTATTATAATTATTTTTTGGTGGGAGATGATGGAAAAGAGGGAAGATTCTCAAATACATACACTCATGGCATGCTCCGGTCAAATAGTTGTTACATATCATATGTTTCTTACATATCTGTTATGGGAATCCTAGCCCATCAGATTTTAATACTTGGAGGATCTTCTCCTCTGTTACTGTTCTCATTTGAAGGCACAGCTTGAGCTTACATTTCAAAGATACAGATATACCCACACAACACATACAAACACATTATGTCTACAGCGAAACAAGCAGAGGCAAAGAACATTTATTGGTACTGGTACCCACAGTACTAGTAAACTAACAATCCTCACATAAACAACACAGCTCATATTCATTCTTCTTCTGCCAGCTGATCTGGAGTGAAGTTCACTAGCAGATATACCCACACTCTCTCTATTCATGCATAACCTTGAACGTAGAACAGGCTGTAAGTCCATCCAGGATCCATGCCCGAACCTTAGGCCTGAGCCCCTTTTATCCAGTCTCCAGCTCTGACCCTGCCTCTTTTCAGATTCTGGTCTCCTCCTGCTCACTGAATACCCCAACTTGAAGTTCACTAAGGAATCACTCCCTCATCTTCACATCAAAACATAGAACAAGTCACTCAGGAAATAGGTAGAAACACAATTTAATAAGGAGAGAGAACAGGGGCAGTACTTGGCTAGGTGAGCACACTAAACAGCAGTTTCTGTACACATAAATCTTACCTCTTTTACCACTTTCCCATGCCTGATCTCTTCCGGTCTACCTTGAACCTTCCTGAAATATTTCTCAAATTCCAAAATCTTCTTAAAACATCCTATAATAAATTTTACACAATCCTGCAAACCCCTTCAAGCATCCTATAGTAAGTTTGTTTTTTTTCCATGAGACTCATGATACTCTTGCTTCCCCTTTCTTATCAGTTATCGGGTTCTGGCTTAGCCTCTCTGCCATTCATCAATCAGTGATCCAAGAGGGCTAATCTTTGATGTTTCATTACCTCCTTTTAATTAGGTTTGGTGTATCTGAGTGTTTTAACTTCTTACTACTTTTCATTTCTTGCATTTTTGTTTTAAACCAAATATACCTGCAAACTATGTGTTTGTACATTCTAGGTATCTTTATATCCTTTACCTTCCATGTATTCTTTACCTTACCAGATACCCTTACAGTATTTTCCATGATCTCTAGCTATTCAAGGATGTAATATGTGCATTCAAGGATGCATATGTGCATATGAGCTGAGTAGACCAGCTACTGTCTTTGAGTACATATAACCAACCGAAAGGATCCATTTCCACTTTAAAATGTTTTATAAAATACAATCATGGCTAAAAAATGACTATGAGATTAGAGTTAATTTCACATTTGGGCATCTGTACACCTCTTTTAGAAGTACTCTAATCCTAAAACTTTCATGTAATTTTCTTTTTCAAGGCAGAGAGTTCACAGACTATGATAATATAACTCAGGAAGTAGAAGACTTGAAAGACTTCATACTTGAAAGACTAGTAATAATTACTAGGTTGAAAATTAGTTATTTACCCCAGCAATTGATCGGGAAACTACATGCATATTTTTACCTGCACAAGTGAATCTTTGCTATTTATGGATTCAGTGAAGAGTATCTCAAATATTCTCTTTCTTTTAGAAACTGGAGGATATAGAAGCATTATTATGATAATTTTTACTGGAGAAGTTCTGTTGCATGCAACCCTTCACGTGATTTCTTTTGAGTATGGTGAAAATGAATGATCTTGGGACATGCAGTTGTGATGCTTTGTTTTGTTTTGCTTGTTATATGAAGTTTTGTAGACACCAAATAATGCCTGGAGAAAAGGAAAATATGAAATTCAGGAGAGTTTTACTATCTGCCTAGGTAGCTCATTAAAGTTATTTCTTGTATTCAGAAAATAGACAAAGAAGATAAGCTGAAAATTTTGAAAGATAGGATTGATTGTGTGCTGTTTACACAGCTGTGTGACTGCTATGTATGTACAAATTAAATTATAGTTATCCTTTGATTCCTTGTCACAAATTAACTCATTACAACACATTTAGTCAAGATGCTGAAGCTGGCTACAGTAGTACTGGTATTAGTCTCCTGAAGATGGAAGCTCAAGTCTAAAGCAGACTCTAGAGATGACTGTGTCATTAGGGATGATAAATTCAGCAATGAAAATGCAACTTCAGAATATAAATTAATTATGAAAGCTAGGTGGAATTGGAAATTGGAAAAAAGTATTAGTGTAAACGTTATTTCAAAAGCACTATTTAAACTTAAAAGGAGAACCAAACAAATTCATGTTCACTGTGAAACCTTTTTCAAGTGACATGAATAAACCAAATAAAATAGAGAAACCACTGTGAGTTCATTGCTGAAATATTTAATAACATCTAACAGCTCAAAGAAACTGAAATATATTCCAAACTCCTTTTTGATATGTCATCGTGTGACAGAGAATAAGAAATGAACTATTTAAAAAATGCAGTTACATACATTTTAATACTGTCATTTTCTGTACCTCTTATTCTTTATTCTCAATATATGTTAAGAAATACAATTAAAACTAGAGAAAATGCAAATAAGAAATGGCCAATGATAGGGCCCAGGTCTTGTCATGAAACTTATCTCACTCAAAACTCAAATCAACAATTGGAAACATCTTGTATTTTTGTTTTAAATTACACTTTTATAGTGTCTGAGTCTCGGTTCCATAGCTGCTAATGGCATGGTGGAGTAACTGATAGACAAATAACTTCTGTACTTTGGTTAATCAGTCCAGAAATGAATCCTCAAACATTTTCATCTTGCAAACAGAATTTGACCATTTGATTTATCATAAGTCCTTCCCAGTCATTTTTTAAGCTCTCCTAAAGTATATATTCAAGCAGAAACAATCAGCACTATATCAAGAATGCTCAATACTCTGATAAATCTCATACCAAAAAAAGAACATGTACTGTTCAGTACCTGTGCACTATATAAAAGCACTTGTTGGAAACTAGACTACAAAAGGGTCTATATTAAATCAAGGATGATATTCTTCATCTAAAGGTAACCCTGTGTGTGCGGGAGGGTTGGACTAGATGACCTATGCAAGTCCCTTCCAACCTTATGCATTTTATGATTCTATGATTCTAAAAGTTATATAAAATATGTGGCAGCATGTAATTGTATGCTTATTTAATGTACAGGACAAAACACCCTACATAGTTTTACAGATTTCAGTGGAGCACTCCCTGAAGAGATTAAAAAGCAGATCTGTGCTCTGCATTACAGCTGATTTTGAATGAACCACAGAGAATTTTTCTCAATTTAGTTATACTTAGCTTTTAGTTATGCTTTGCACTTAACCACAACACTGCAACCTTAACTTTACTGTAGTTATTTGGAGATGGAGGCTATTCTTGAAGCAATATATTTTCTATTGTATTTGACCAGGACTCTCTAACCAGAGCTGTCAAAACAGATGTATCAGGGCATACAGTGTCTGGTTTATCTCAGTGAAAAACTTTAAAATAGAGAAGATGCTGGCTTGGAGACTAGTAATTAGGTATTGATTGCTTTTGTTAACACATTTTGTGCAATTCTAAACAAATGTATGATCATTTTTGACTCCTTTCTCTTAATCCCAGACATTTATCAGTGAATTCCTTTGAAAGACTACAAAATATGAAGCAGTTTCTACAACTGATTCACTGATCTCACTTGGGCTTCAATTGATTTGGCTTCTACAAAAAAAAAAAGAAAAAAAAAAGCTCTATGTCAAGTGAATGTCAAAAAGATCAGCAGTATCTCAGCTCCTGGCAACAGCTAGAATTCCTACTTTATATTACAGAAAATTAGAACAACTGGCCCTCAGAAGAAGAGGGAACCTGTTTTCTCCCTAAATCAAGAGCAAAGGCTGGGAAGCCAAGAGAGTCATCTCTGTACTTTGGCTTCTTGCACTGCATAAATCAGTCCTTACCTCTCTGTCCCTCTTTTTCACATTTGCAGATACAGTGAATGCAGATAGTCAGAGGTGTTATTGTGGTGTTATTGCCTGTTGTATGCTCTAAATATATAAACATCCTTGTAAAGGTGATCTGTTAGCATGACTGCTCCCTTGAGTGTGAAAAGATAAGATTCTGCATCCAATGAGGTGAATTGAGTATCCAAGGTGTCGAATATCTCCTTGGGGAGATGATGATACTCTCCAACTTGAGTTGGAGCTGACTAAAGAACTACTCAGGCTCCAGCCTTAGTAGCCTCCCATAATATATAGAGAGGTTGACTCGAAAGAGAAGACTCTTATAAACAAATTTTCAGCGTTGCTTTTTCTCTTTTACAGAAAGAAACATATAGAATTTTGTGTCATAACTGTGCACTATGGTGAAGTATTCCTTTGAAACTCCCAAACCATATGCTTTCTTAAAAGATTGTCCATCTCTTGAGAAAGGAGGATACACCTATCATTTCAGGGTTGAAGTGTAAGACTGTAGAGTGATAGAAATTACACTATTTGCAGCCTCCACTTCCACCTACTTCCAGATGGCAGCAAAATCAAGGTATCCCTAAATGCCACAGCTAATGTTGCTGCTAGAATGTGTAATAATATATACCCGCTTTGAGCAAAAAGATTTCATCAAGCTAAATGTTATGTGAGCTTGAGGAAAGCAAAACTGCAGAAAAGGAGCTAGGCAGTGCATATGTTTTATTTTTATTTTTCTCTGTTCATTCATTCTGTGTCTTGAGCCTGTGACAATTCCTCAATTTCTTCCAGATCTGTTCTCACTCACTGTTAAGTCCTTTTATGGAGAAGAACTGAAGCTGCAGGTTTTGGTTATCCTGATACTTCTTGGATTCATTACAGTTTGTAAATAAGATTCTCTTCCCAAATCACAGCATTACCTGGTGATTTGTCAAGACAATACAGTTTTAGAGTAGATAGGAAAAAAAAACTGTGAATTTAATTTCAACATGTGGTGGTGTATGACACTTGGAAATACAAAGGCTTAGTTTCATTTCTAATTAAGTCAACAGCAAAACTCTCACTGACCTAAAAGTCAGCAAGATCAGGCCCTAATTTACCAAGACTTGTAATTCCCCAAAGAAATTTTAAAAGGTAAGATGTTAAACTGATTTGTAAACCTTTGAATTCCTCTCATAGGCAGTGACTTGTATGAGTTGGCAACCCATTTCTTTGTCTCTTCACTGGAATCATGAAAATTCCCTGTAGCTATCATATTAGTCTTTGCATTATCATGCAAAGCAGAGTTTCCTAGTCTGTGAATCTAGGATGGTCATACAGTGCTTTTTCGCTCTCACTTCCATCTCTTTTCCCTGTGGTTAAAAGTCATCTCTGAACATCAAAAAGTTCTAGTCAAAGTTCATATATATAATGTGTGTGAGATATTTGAATTGCCATGGATGAATAAAGAAAATTGTGTGTAGTAACCATTACAGTCAAACTGAAAATTCTGGTCTTCTTGGTTATCTATGATAACAATAGTTACTGTGCAATATTAGAAAAATCAGACAAAATAAAACTTATAACTGCTAGATGGTCCTCTGTGATCGCTCCAGAATACACATGATCTCTCACTTCTGAGTAAATTCAATTATAATATAATCCTCCTAACTTCCTGTGTACAAAACACCATTCTACATGACCATTTCCATATCTCTAGAATTATCCAATACTGGATGCTCAATTCCATATCAAACAGAAAAGGGAGCAGCCAGATTCTCCACCCAGGATGTTAACTAGCTCATGCACCATACAGATCACCATCTGTAGTTCTAGGCCACCTAGGAGAGGTCTAGGTGTGCCTCGAGATCTCCAGGACAATTCCCATATGTAGAGCTTCTACAGCTATTAGTCAAATGCTTTGTTCTGAGGGAAGCTACATATTCAGGCTCAAACTAGTCAGTCATGCAGGAAGCTTGCAGCAAGCTCCTGGGCATCCTAGGGAATTAATGACTAAGCTCACTCATTGTCACTGAAAGTCCTAGAGAGCTCTGTGCTGTTATAGTGATTGTGGTTGTGGACTGTGGTTGACTAGCAAGTGCGTAGATAGTAGAAACAAATCTGCTTCAGTGGAATTAAGGTTTGATTTATTTGTAAGTCTGTGATTTAAAACAAATAATTTGTACTTGGGCCATTTCTGACCTAAGGGTAGAGAAATCCACCTCTAATGTATAAATTAGATATGCTCAGAGGGTAAATTTAGAAGATTGTTGGCCCTTCCCAATTTCTCCAAAGTCTTCTTTCAGCATCTCCTACTAACCGATCTTGTTCCTCAAACCTAGAAAGAAACCAGGAAAAAAATTCTGTCTCTCCTAAATGTTAGAAAGCCTTTCTGAGATTGCTGTGTTGTCGTTCCTTTCCTTTTAGGTGCAGTATCGATCCAATTCATAAGAATTCCTGTATGTGCATATACACTTCTGCTCTGATAGAGCTGTTATATTTTGTCTGCTCTAGGAAGAGAGCTCTAACCAACATGATACCTGTTCTCAAAGCCACCTGGAAATTTTCTCTATATCAGCTTCCTGTAAAGTGCAATGGAAGTGAAGTTTGAGGTAAACAGCTAGCAAGAGAGTCTAAAGTGATACAGACTCAGGTGTAGGAGTAATCTGTTTTTGAATTTAGAAGTTAGAACACCTGCAACATTTCTCCTTGCCCTACTCTCTTTTGTACAATGTATTAAAAGATATGAATTTTGCTTTATATGCATAACTGGAGACTATGAAATAAATAGGAGTCTCTTCAAGGTTATAACAGTTAATAAGTAATAGAGATGTTTCACATCATTCATAGATCACAGATTAACCTGTTTTCTGTGCGAAAATGATGATTCCATTAAATTAAAATATTTTGCAGCAACATATCAATTTTATCATAATTGCCAACAGGATATTATCAAAGTTTCATTTCGACTTGATTCTTTTATTGTGTATCTAATGTAATATAATTGATGGGTGATGAAGGCAACCTGAAATTTAAGGATTTCACTGAAACATCCAGAATCGTTCAATAATAACATCTGGAAAAGGCAAACAAGTCAAACTGAGATAATAAATTACAGTGTTTTGATTATTTTTTATCTCATTAAAAACTGAAAGTGGTAGCTTTTCATTTATAGACAGAACAACTGTAATAATCCAGATTTAGTTTAGAGTGTCATGTGAATATGCATTGTGAATGGCTCTCTGTCAATGACTTTTCCAAAATTTAAAGGTAATCTAACAGACTAAAAGCTGTATAGTGATTGATTCACTGAATGTTACTTAGATTTACTAAATTTGGCCCTTGAAATCTATGGCGGATGGATCAGCCATAGGTCCTAAATCATATTAAAAACTTTCAAATGCTTCAAAAGATGTTGCAATCTGACATTTTGTCAGAGATGTAGAAGCTGTAATTTCAAGTCTGAAACTTGGGAATGCATCAGCCTGAAAAAGGGGAATTTTCAACTATGGGAGCACAGAGTTTTTACTAGGGTGTTTCAGCAATTAACATCACTGTTTAAGAACTTTATGGAACACTTTGGACTTTGTTATATCTTTTTATGTAACAAAAAGGGAGTTTTTAATTTACGGCTTCTCAAGGGTGCTGTGTTTACCTTTTAAGGTCAGATAGACAACTCTGTGTATGAGTCAGGGTGGAAGGGAGGGGATTTGTGATTTTTTTTCTCTCTTGCTTTTCTTTAATCTTCCTACCGCAGGAGCTCTTTTTGATTCAATAATGACATTTGGTGGCAATCCCAGAAGAGTAATAATTCTGCCTGAAGACTAAACTGAGTGAGTGGTGATCTTCCTTGCTATCAATGACCTATAGATGACATTTTGTACCTAATTAATTAGATGTCTTTCTTTTGAAAGAAATGGTGCATCATGCATAATTAGAAGAGGCATCAAAGTTGGAGTCATTGGCTCATTAATCTAATGGAGCTAGCCTATGGCACTTAAAGACCATTTGTATTGCTCATGATGTTTGTGCTATTTTATGAGCAATCAGCACTCTCTATAACTCTAAGTCTTTTGATAATTTTCATTTTTCTTTCACCTAAAAAAAGGATTTAGATAACTAAGAATACAGTGAAAGCCATAATCTATAACATTCACAATCAGATATTAAGGGTTTATAATATGGTTTAAAAGGTAGCTAGAATCAAATACTGATTTTCCTTTTATTTATATAAAGAATGGAAAAAAATACCAACTATGAGTTTTCTCCATCTTTGGGGAGAAATTACATATAACTATAAAATTGATAGTCAATAAAATTAAACAGTTGATACACTAGAGGAAATAATGCATTTTATTGATGACTTTTTATAAGAATCCAAGAATGATGAACTTAGAAGTGGGGCATGTGAGACTTTTATGTGGGAATAAAAAGAGTATTTTGTTTATCTTTCATTCAAGCTGCTTACCATTTTTTTTTAATTTTATTTTTAATAGTATTTTTAGAATATATAAACAGAGCACAGGATTTTTATAAACCAGAAATTAACAGATTTCCTATAGCCTAGTTATTCTTAGAATGAGAGTTCCAGAAGTTTAAATTTCACTGTCAGCCCACAACTTGCCAGATTGGTCTGTAATCCTTGATAATTACTTCTCTGGAGAGTCTGGCAGCTTCAGCTTTGCTAGGATTTGTTCCTGTAGAATGCCTGGTTGTCTTTTTTTGCCTCATGGAAAATAGCTCAAATAAACCAAATTGTACATTATTATACTACATAGTATGCTTAAAATGCATCCAGCAGCAGCACTTGAAAATTAAGCACCATTGGTATTTTCATATTTAAATTTATAGAATACCATTAACCACATGCTTTTGCTATTCAACATAAGTATATAGATGTGACTGTGAATATTCTTGCATATGAAAATTTTATATATGCTAGTGTTGAAACAAAAGGCATATATTTTCCTCAAAATTGGGCCAAATATAAATTTTAATGAAAACCTAAAAAATCTCTTTTGTCTTTACATTTGTATTTTATTACAATTCTATTTTATTACAAATGTTGAGCCTGATAAAGGGCTTACTTATGGGGTTTTCCTAAATTGATGGATGTTGCCGACGGGGATCGGCAAGCCTCGTTCGCTAGCTGGAGTGACCTGGGGTTGTCCTCACCCCAGGGCCCTAGAGCACAGATACCAATATGGGGGATGCGGCAAAATGGCGTTTATTGCACAGTTCAGTTTGCCTATATACTCCAGTTGAATGCGGAAACTCACCTACAACCCAATCGGGAGACTAATTTCTACTTTTCGCCTTGTATGGCATGGGGTTATCAGTAAACTGCATAAATTAATTATGCTCCTAACTCCTGTGACATCGCGAGATCTTCCAAGCGCCATGCCCTAAGCTCTATGCCCTATACTATACTATACTATATCATCTACTTTCGCTAAGCTCTCTACCTTATTAAGCCCTAAAAACACAAAAACTCCTACAGGTGGATATTTCTTCTACCACTGGTACTTTTATGATTTACGATATTTTGTATAAATCTCAATGAGAATGCCTCAAACTCCTCCAGGAAAGATCTTTATCCAGGAAGTAACTTTATAGTTACAGACCAGTACATTTACTATCTTCATACTTTTTGATCCCATACTTGTTATTTTACAAAGTTTATATGTCTGCACTCGTAAAGTAGAACCCAGTTATCACTGCTCTTTAAATATTAGGCTAATCCCCAATCTAGTTTTGGTCTAGAACCACTATCAGTCGCCCAGAAAAATTTTAGCCCATTTTTTTCCCAAAGTGTTCTCACATAAAATTTCGAAAATTATTCCCAAAAGGCACGTTGCATAAAAATACACTGTTTGGGAGGTTAAAGCATTCTGTGAAAATAGCCAAGCCATCTCAACCAAGCCAAGCCATCTCAACATAGAGAATAGATCCCTGGCACTGCTTAATTTCACAGAATCACTGAATGATTAAGGTTGAAAGGGACCTCTAGAGATCATCTAGTCCACGCCCCCTGCTCTAGCAGGGATACCTAGAGCACGGAGCACAGGGTGGCATCCAGGCAGGTTTGGAAGGTCTCCAGAGAAGGAGACTCCACCACCTCCCTGGGCAACCTGTTCCAGGTCTCTGTCACCCTCACAGTGAAGAAGTTCTTCCTCACATGGAGATGGAACTTCCTGTGTTTCAACTTAGACCCATTACCCTTTGTCCTGTCACTGGCCGCCACTGAGAAGAGCTTGGCGCTCCTCCCTACATTCTCCCTTCAGGTATTTATACATATTAATGAGATCCCCTCTCAACCTTCTCCTCTTCAGAGAGAACAGGCCCAGCTCATTCAGTCTCTCCTTGTACGAGAGACATTACATTCCCTTAATCATCTTTTTTTTGCCCTCCTCTGGACCTAGACCTCCTATACCTCCTAGACCTCTAGAGACCTCCACTCTCTAGAAGCTCCATGATTAGTTTTCTAGTATAGCTGTAGCCATTTTTAACAACCTTTATGTGACACTTTGTGTGAACATATTAAATGCCAAGCTAGTCAGAAGAGTCAGAACAATCCTAAACAATAATCCTAGTGAGAATAATCCTAAACATAAGAAAACTAGATGTTAATCTCTGTTCCTCAAGAAACAGGGGAAGACTTTGATTGTGGATGGCTATTGTGTTGGCTAAGCCCTACAAATTTAAGGCAAGAAGGGATTCTGTGAGCAGTCTTTGTCCTTCTGCAAATCTAGATCTATATATTCTGCTTTTCTTTACTTCAAACTTCGAATGTCTGAAGTTATAATGAAAATATTCATTTTTTACAAATATTCTGTGAACTTGTCAGTAATTCTCACAGCTCCACCTGAAATATTTTCATCTTTTACATGAGGTCAAAACCATAGCACATAAGAACAAGATCCAAAGAAAAATATATTATTGACATTAATTTTCACAGAAGAACCATCTTGTATGTTGAATTATCTACAGGTCCTGTGGAAAAAGAACATGAAATTGCATAGTTCTGAATTGTTTTGTCATCCACACCTATAAGGTCAGTAAATTCAAGGCATTTGATTCCGGCTATTTTTTTGATTTCATGACTTTGCAGATATTAAACATATTCTTTTAACTTATATATTGTATAATGCTATGTACAAAATTATGAATTAAAAAAGCAGAGCAATCAATATATCATTGTATCTGTAGTTCAGCACCAACACTGTTGCTGGACTTTCATATCAACACCAATATTTGTGCAACTTGAGCTAGGAGGCAGTCATTCCTCTGTGTGATCTCAGTTTTCCCACAATGTCTCATTTATGTTCATTTACTGCTTCTCAGTTCATCTTTTCCCTTCTTAGAATCCCAGTCCTCTTTTTTTTTTTTCCATCCCAATCTGCAAGTTTCTGTCTGTCCTCCAAGTTCTCATATCCATGGCAAGGCAAAAAATCTCCACTGTGTTCCAAATCTTTGGTCCTGTTTCCTCTTTCCCTACAGAGTCTGCACAGATAACATTAGTTTTGGTATTTCCTCTCCTCTGTTTTTCCCATTCTCCATTTTCTGTCTCTGTTTACCTCCCATTAACACTCTACATTTGACTTTTCATAATTAATCATACAATTTGTTCCTTTATGTTACTTGGTTACTTGCCCAAAGTAAATATTCCTTTGCTTTGAGATCAATGGGGAAGCACAAGGGAGAAAAAAATAAAATAAAATAAAAATAAAAATATAAATAAAAATCTTTCTCTTGAAAATCCCTGCTTCATTCTTCCTCCCCTTCTTTCTTCATTCCTCCATCCTCCTCCCCACTTCTGTTCCCTTCCCTTCCACCAGAAGTGAACAGATATCTGTCCAAAAATGGTTGCCCATTTCAATTTGAACCCCCGGTACCTAAAACCCTAGTAGATATTTATAAACTACTCCTTCTAATGCAAAAGTAGCATAAATCAATGTATATAAACTGCCTATGTAGTAAACCACCAGCAGTATTTGTTTCCTTCAGGCTGCAATAACTTATGTATGAATTGTCTTTTCCCAAAATCTCTCTCTTCAGCTGACTCTGGCCTCCTTCGGAGCATCACTCACTTCTGGATGTAAATAAATGATGACTCATTAATGGACTGGTGCAAACAAGTGTACTTTACAGAGGAACAGAACTGAAAACTCCTCACTCCTGACATGTACATTTGGCAGGAACGTTATTGAAATAGGCCAAGGTATTTTTGGAGCAAACAGAGCTTTCTGTCATATTTCATTCTGACTGCATTCTTGCAGCGAACTTCTGAAATGCACATTTACCAATGTCTTGAGTGACATCTCCTGGAGAAAGTAAACACAGTCACCCAAAGCAATCTGACGGTGAAATGTGGCAAGGAGATGCTTGCAGATTGTGTTCCCAAAATTTTGTGTTTCACAATGGAGATTTATGCAGCCATTTTATTTCCTTTTCAAGTCCAACTTAATCAAGATATTTCTTTTTTTCTCCCCCTCTCACAACTGTGCTAGCTGAGTCGACTCAAAGCCCTTGCCTGGCGACATAGCAACAGGCATAGAACAATGCATCCATTTGTCTTTGTTATCACAGCTTATGACTGGGTGTCTCAGGAGAGCAATGCAGGTTACCCTTATTCCATTGACATTGAGGTAAATCAAAAGAGACTCTGTAGAAAGCTGTGGACAGAAGCCTGATAAAATTTGCTTAAATAAAATTCAAACTAATGCGCACTGAATCACGAAGAGACGAAACTAATATAACTCCAGTGGAAAGGATAACTTTTCCACCTGGAGTGGTCCTCTGCCCTTTTTGGGAATGCCTTTTCTGTACAATGCAGTGCACAGCAAAGCCATTCCAAAGCAGTTGGATTAAATAATAACACAGCTAATAATAATAAGAGAGACCACAATGTCTATTCATTAACACTGACATAGCGTGGAGCAGGACTAAGATCAAGTCTTTGCTTCAAATTCCTCCTTTGCCTTATTCACAAGAAGGTCTCTTATACAGTATACTGACTCAAGAAGATTTAGAATCTGAATTTTTGTTCATTACTAGATTCCAGAACATAAAATGTGTATCTAAAAAATTTGGAGGAATCACATATCTTTATATAATTCTATATAATTGAAACTGCTCTTAACAGCTGTAATAATTTTGTTGAAAAAGTTCAACAAGCGAGATAATTGTTCCTTCTGTAATTATCCAGACACCATTACATACTAAGTAAAATTAATTACACACATTGCTATACACAGACACTACACAGCCTTACATGTGGTGGAAAAAATGACTACTTTGTCTTAAATGATGCAAATCAAAAAGAGAAACTTCTTTTCATTTTGTCAGCTTCATCTGTGCTACTTTACAACAACAGCATCAAGTTTGAACAAAGTGTTTGCAAACAAAAAATGGTCCCCCTTTCGCTTAATCACAGAATCACAGAATATTAAGGTTGGAAGGGACCTCTAGAGATCATCTAGTCCAACCTTCCTGCTCAAGCAGGCACACCTACAGCATGTGGCACAGGGTGGCATCCAGGCGGGTTCTGAAGACCTCCAGAGAAGGAGACTCCACAACCCCCCTGGGCAGCCTGTTCCACTGCTCTGTCACCCTCACAGGAAAGAGGTTCCTCCTCACCTGGAGACGGAACTTCCTGTGCTCCAGCTTGTGGCCATTACCCCTCGTCCTATCGCTGGCCACCAGTGAAAACAGCCTGTCCCCTTCCTCCCTGCATTCTCCCTTCCTGAGCTTATACATATTAATCATATCCCCTCTGAGCCTTCTCTTCTCCAGAGAAAACAGGCCCAGCTCACTCAGCCTCTCTTCGTACGAGAGGTGTTCCATTCCCTTGATCATCTTGGTTGCTCTTCTCTGGACCCTCTCGAGAAGCTCCACATCCCTCTTATACTGGGGAGCCCAGAACTGCACACAGTACTCCAGGTGCGGCCTCACCAGAGCTGAGTAGAGGGGCAGAATCACCTCCCTTGACCTGCTAATCACCTCCCTTGACCTGCTGATTAATTAAGATTATTTAAGATTAATTAAGATTAATTAAATATTAATCTTGAAGAAGAAAAATAGACTGTGGGACTATATCAATTCCTTCTCTGTCCCCCTCCATCCTCAGTCAGCTAGGTGTCGTTGTTGTTGTAGTTGTTTTTTATTTTTTATTTTATATTTTTATTTTGAAATTGTAATTTGGAAATATGGAAGTTCTTTAAGTTGCTTCAGCATTTTAATTAAATAGCAATATGTTTAAGCCATAGTGGAGTTGGCTGAATTTTTTTAAAAAGACTAAGGAAGTCAGACACACATTTAAATAGAAAGCAAAAAGACCAGAGTCTAACCCCATGACTGACAGAATTCTCATATGGTCAGACTTAGCTTGTAAAAAATCATAAGGAAATACAATAGCAAGCTTGAAGAATTGCATGGGCTCAAAATTCAGAAATTTATTCAAATATAATAATTTTGTGTGTGTATTTTTTCTGATTTCAGAACTAATAGAGTTGAATTTTTTTTAATTTTTGTTTGTATCCCTAAGGCTTTAAAAAGCTAGAATCAGTATCATACCAGGAGCAATAGTAGCTTTTCAATTTTTGAAAACAAAGGGCATCCAATATTCCTGTGGATCTCTATAACATATAGCATATATCAAGAGATACAGAACAAGACTATGAAATCTGATAATGCTGCAGCCCCCAGCTCTGTCAGAATGATTAGGGAGGATACAAATTATCTTTTTATCTGAAGAAAGAACCGGTAGGTATTTGAGGAAGAATGGTGTCTAGGGCCTTCTAAATCTTGCTGCCAAATGTACCTCCTTCCTTTAAAGAATCACAGGATACCTTTTGAAAATCTTGTGCCACATCCACGGCAAATGAAGTGCAGTAGGTCAGATAGTACTCTGGGCTAAGTCCAAACTCCTGCAAAGTATTCAAGCTGTTTGCTGTCTTCAAAGGGCATTGCAGGCACTCAGCAACTCATCACTCCTCCCTTGTTGAGTTTATTCTTCTTTACTAGCACTCAGTACAGTACAAGTTGATTTGCAAGATAAGGGGGCAAGCAACAGGACAGAAAAGGAGGAGACAAGTTCATCCACACCCCTCCGTCTACTCAAAATGTCACGAGAATTAAAGTGAAGTTCCTAGCTAACAGACAGAGAAACTTCTCTTTCCATTTCTTCCTAATTAAGTAACTAATGTAAAGATTTATATTTATACTTTATTTTCTTTTAAAAATCTGTAAAATCTATTATACTCTCAGACCTTCTCCTGGAACAGTTTTGGTCCCCTGCCTATTGTAGTTCTTGTGGCTTTGTTATTGTTGTCGTTACTTTGTGTACAAATTTGTTGATCCACTCAGGTTTTTGAGATCAGAAAAAGAAAGAAGTATTCCAGGTTGACAATGTCCCTCACCTTCATCCCTCGCTTTTCACATGGAGTACTCAAAATTGCTCACCTTGTTCAAAGTGCCTCACCTTGAGCTTCCTTGCAGCCACTCATTGTATCTGACGGAGACATACATGAAAATTTCTTCAGGGTAGCAAAGTCCTTAATTGGGAAATCTGGGTTGATGAAGCCTCAGCTGTGATCTGTTATAGGAGTAGAGTAGGAAACATGGCCTGATACAAAACTTCCTGTTGTGCTGCTTGTTCTAGAAGGAAAGTTTCCCTGCTGTGACAGCAGTTGTACCTTGCATGCACGAACGAACTTCCAAAATGACCATGGTATTATATGTGCCTAGAGAGAAGCCAGAGAGATAAAGGCTACATATGCACACTATGTATTTAGATCTAAAAATGCTTTAAAACCTGTAAATAGATCTAGAAGAAATTAAGATTATAATTGTCTATCATTTTCTAGCTGACTGGCAAGCCTGTAGCTAAAAAAAGACATCGGACTGAATATGGTGTGAAAATATGGTTAATAATAATAGCTAGCGGATTTGATGGGAAAATACTAGTTGAAGATCAACCTATGGGAGAATGCTAGTTGAAACTCAGTCTGTTTGTGTAGACAGCTACCTGCCAGGCACCTATCCTGCTCTGGCATTGCCTGCCTGTCCTCATTTAGTAGTAACCTTTGCCATATGCAGAAGTTGAAGTGGCCTGGCTGTGGATAATTCCCATACACTGCAATTCGTGCATATCTCAGTTTTCTAGAGAAAGAGACATGTTTCCCACTGCCTACAGAATTCTTTAAAAATTTGCTTATCATCTGAAACAATTCATTATCCAAACCCAGACAGGGCCTCACACAGGACTGGGGATAAAATTAGTAGTGTGTGCACAAATAATTACATCCTTTGGGCTGCACATAGATTAAGGCTATGATCCCACAAGTTCTTAAATGTAGGCAAAGTGTCAAGGAAATATGTGCCCACAAAGAATTTTAAGATGCTTTGATAGAAATTAAAAAGTTGAACGTTATTATATGTTTTCTTCTTTTTATCATCTCAAAGCTCAGGACTCTTTCAATATTTTGTAAACTTTAGCCACTTTGCTATGTAACAGTAGGAGATTCTTATACAGCATGATTCAACATTTCTACAAATTTTATAAAAGAAAGAAGTAGCTCAATTCAGTTACCCAAATCACCACTTGGGATGAGATTTTTTTTTCATCCTGGGGTTCCAGTCTAGGTCTTTCATAGGTCTTTCATATCTACCTCTTTTTGCGGAATGTCTTATATATGAGATGTCTCAGGGAACCTAAAATATCACTAAGTGATAAACAGATATGTTTAGCTAACTGAATTTATTTCTGAACAAAATCGATTTAGAATTTTTTGATCTACAGACTTATTTTCATTAGTTATTATCTAGTGATAATAAAAAAACTTACAAAATTAAAAAAAAAAAAAGGTAACTCTGGATAAATTTGGGTGATCCATAACTAAAATTTGTATTTTATGATTCAGTAATTCTAAGAACTTTTTTTGCTTTTTTTACTTCTTTTTGTTCCCGAATTCTTTTCAACATCTATTATCAGTATTAAACTTTAGAGCATTGTCAATTACTAGCTCTCAGGAACCTGTGCTGCAAAATCTGCTTTCAACAAAGTCATGCTCTACTTCATCTTCAGATTTACTAGGGAAGGAATTCAGTTTGTAAAATCTAATCAAAGAATTTCAAGATTTTCTTAAAAGAAAAATGTATCACTTGGAAGACAATAATCTCTTTGAAGCATACATTCAGATTCTCAGGATAAAATCACAACCCGCAGATAAAAACACTAGCAACTTCTTAACAGAATTTATCCAAAACATTATGATTTATTTAAGGCCATTCTTTTCACATACTCTGGACAAAATTTAACTGGGTAAATTTTTAGAACCTTCAGTGGGGATTTGAATGTACAATTCCAAGTAATTATATAAGCTTGTACATGATTTTGAAATGTTTAACACATTTTCATTTGTGTTATATCAAAGGTTGATGTATATCAAAGGTTGTTTTAAAAGCAATTTTTGCACTGAATTATATGTTCTTGAGAATAAACTTTTGGCAAAGAAATATAACACCTATTGATTTAGGGAATTCTGAAAGATTGTGCTTTATTCCTAGGATGATTTTTATATACAGATACTGATGTTTGTCCATGAGACATTAAATCATCTCTATCTGCTGAAATAAAATAATTTTGCTTTCTTTACTGCATATTTAAAAGTTGTTAGATCTTAAGCTTTGTGGATATAGAGTATATTTTTAAAAAAATGTGGTATAATAATAGGGATATAACCAACTCTTCAATAGCATCTCTACATTTGGCCATTGAGACAAAGATATGAATGTAAAGTGTCTTGTATCTATCAGGCTTTGCTGAATATAAATGGAAAAACAACAAATTTACAGAGGTAACTGTACCTCCAAAAAGAAAGCTACAACAATAACAACAACAACAAAAATAACAGCTAATAACAGAGAAGCACAACTGAGAAGTACATTCTGGTATTGCAGTCAGGTTATAAACATAAAAGAATAAAAACTATGGATCATGGAAGCTCTGGCTCCATTTTATTTCATGTAGAACATAAAAGAAAATAAAAATAAAATTAGAAAATTAGAAAATTAGAAAAAAATTAGAAAAAGAAACCCTAAATGTTCAAATCAGTTTGCACATTTAAGCTATAGCACTCTAGTTCCATAGGGGTTCACAGAAAAAGCCTTTGGAATCCTGTATGTACGAGAGTTTACATCACTAGTGATGTATTTGTACATTCAGTGAGAAACCTGGCATACAAGAAATAGGTAATTTTGTTCAAATACACTTAATTTGTAAACAATTGCACTTAGCTTTTATACTAGTGGCAGAGAAAGAAAAAAAAAAAAACAGATATCAGTACCTTTTGTAACATGTAACACTGACAAAAAAACATTTTTCTCCAGGGGAGATTCAGGTTACATATTAGAATTCAGGTTAGATATTAGGAAATATTTCTACATAGAAAGAGTGGTGAAGCATTGGAACAGGCTACCCAAGGAAGTGGTGGTCAGAGAAGATACACCAAAATGCATACACTAGTAGCAGAAGTGTTTTGCCCACACAAAGTAGATGTCTACTGCCATCTAAGGTGTCTTTGGTTCTCTCTCTTGGATTCCAGCTGCCGCTCTAAGAGATCACAGTATCCCATAGGTCACAGATCACATTTGCCAGGCATGTGTACGTCTCATTTACTTCATAGTATCTCACATGACACTCTTTAGCTATGTTTAGGTAAATTATTCCTGTTTCTATTTTAAAAATAGTGACAACATTTGGTGTCAAAAATTAAGTTTTGATGTCTTAATTTGGAGTTAAAATGGAGATAAGTGATGATGTAGATTAAACATGGACTGGTGCCTGAGCTTGAGCTCAGGGTACATGAGTAGAAAGTGTGGGTGGAGGTTCCAGGTGAGGTTGATTAGCAGTACCAGAGGTCTCCTAATATTCTCAGGACTTTGATACCTGTTCTGAAGCATAAGAGGATTTTTCTTGCTACAGACAGTAAATAGCTTGTTCCTGGATCCATAACTTAGGGGAGAAGGGTATTTTATCTTTCCTTAGTACTTACGGGAGATTATTATGTCCTTTTTTTTATTTTTTTATTTTTTATTTTTTATTTTTTTTAACAGCAATAGCTGCTTAGACCTAAGCTTTTTGGGGTAATTATTTTCTGGAAAAATGGGAAGGAAGGATTGTAAGACATGGTTTTATTTATGGCATTTTGTGTAGATTTGTCTCATAACTAGCTGACATAGATTCTATGCTTAGCTTGCAGGTTTCTGGAAATACATTCCTTAGACATTTGACTTTTCTTATATTGTGTTGTGAGACAAATACTGCTGCTGAATTTTCAAGAAAGTAAACTGATGATAGATGAAATGTTGCTCCTTTATGGTTTAGGAGAATTATGTTATGTACCTTTAAAACATCTTGTTTTCTATGTGCCGCTCCAAAAAATGGAGGCAAAAAAAAAGGGCTTCCTAAATTCATAAGCTTTAAGAAGAGCTACGTATAAAGTCCTTAGATATTGTGGCAATTAAGGTAACAAAAGTATGTTTTATAGGAACTGTGGAGCTGGAGATCAGAAGCAACATTAAAGAGCAAACTAAGATACACAGTTAAAATAATAATGATAAAAAAGGTCCTCCGAACTATTCCTAATCATTCACTCATTTAATTGAGTGTGGAAAAACAACATTCATTGAGTGCAATTAAATGAGTGTTGAGAAAACCTGAACGCTGAAACAATATGAGAAAATAATGATTTACCTACAGACGTTTTGCAAAAAAAAAGATTAATTGATTAAGATACTCATTTCAAATTATTCACTCAGCCCAGCAGCAGGAGACTAAAACAGCTCCAGGTTGGATATATCCTGTATGTATATGAGAAGCTGAGAATAATGAGTTTGAATATCTCAGAAAATGTAAGGCAAAGCAAGAATCTAGCAGGAGCTCTACCATAGCCTTAAAGAGGAGCTAAAGAGTAGACAACATGAGACTCTTTTTGTAGTTGGACAAAAAAAAACAATCACAAGTTGCAACAAAGGAAACTGGCAACCAGAGTATGGAAATATTATATGGGAATAATATATAAAGGAGGAATATCCATCTCGACAGTGGGAATTGTGCAGCATGGGAGCAGGTTGCCCATAGGCTGTGGAATCTTCACCAGGAAGAACTCACCTTACAAGGCCCTGGGCAAGCTGACTTAACCTCTACTTTGAGCAGGGGTGAACTAATGGGCACCCAGAAGTTCTTCATGTCCAAACTTTCAGTGATTATATTTATATTTTCAATTGAGGTTTTACTGACAGATGATACTTTTTCCCAGTTCAATATAGGAAAATTATTTTAGTGCCGAATGAATTAATGTTTTGCCTACAAACAGTTGCTGGAGCCCTGCTGTACTCTGCCATGCATATATGCAAAATCATTTTTAAAATAAAGACGTTATTTTAAGTCTTTGGAGGCAGAACATGGATGCAGAGACAAAATCTTTTACTTCTAGCCTGAAAGAAGAATAAAGACTTTTCTCCACAAATATATCCATTTACTCATACTCCAGCATTCATGAATAGAGTTTATCCTTTATCTCTGAAACTAGGAGGCAGATACTAGCTGTTCTGAAGAGCTTAGTACTGTAGTATTAGTACCTAGTACTCAGAATTTTGCACAAAAATGTATATTTAATTTTTAGAGCAAAGTATCAATGAGAGCTGAAAAAAAAGTTGATTTTATTCTCTGGTTAAAGAACTGGTAAGAAAAGCAGTATTTTTTAGTGGTGTATCATAATACAAATTAAACTACTTTTTCCTGTGATATTTTATAAAACATGAAAATCTATTCTTTGGTGTTTCAAATCAGATAGAAATTTATCAGAAAAAAATTGTGTATTATTATCTAGGTATCAAATTTACATACATTTTATTTGCACAGCTAATCAACATTACTTTATTGTAAGATGTTGTATACATGTTTTAATAGCCTTCAAAGGCAATTAATGTGATCAGAGATGGTCAGAACTGGTTATATTTAAAGTGAAATCCACCAGTCCTTAAATCTGTGGAACTAGTAGACAGTAAGAGCATAAAAAATATTCTCTATATTTCCCTACTTCATTGCTTCTACTCTGTGTATCTAGAAAAGTTGAGAAGGCAAAGAAGGGAGGTTGGAGGAAAAGGGGAAAAGTTTTAAGAGAAGGTCAAGGTGAAATTCTTATGGAAAAGAGTAAATGCTCTCTAAGCATAACTGGTTTTAAGAATCACTGCTTTGGGAGGAGCTTGATGCTGTTTTGTTTTTTGTTATGTTTTGTTTTATTTTGTTTTGTTTACACTGCCACTAGGGCTTCTGTATTCATGCACGGAAAAGAATTGGGGGGCTGACTGGATGGATGAAAGTTAATCTGGGAAAAGGAAGAGGAATAGGAAAAAGTCAGAGCTCAGCTGGTTCAGCTTCCCCAGTGATTTTATGACATAACTACTCATGCCCCAGGATAAGTTGTGGGAAAAGATTGGAACCATGTCAGCCTGCATATACAGAGGGCCATGCTGGTGAAAGAAGCACTTTAGAATATTAATTTTAGTTATATGAATAAAAAGTAGAGCTTAGGCAATAACTATGGAGTACAAAAATACTGGAATATTCCTATCTTCTGTGCCTTTTCATCTCTGCCTAAACCAGAAAACCTGGATGAGCTCCTGGGCAACCACTGATGTGTAGGTGCATCCAGCCATGCTGTCAGTATCAGGCTCTGTTGTGGGAGAGCACCATTATGTCCCCTTGGCTCACACCATGACTAGCAAAATTCCCCACTGTTGAAGAGTGGGACTGTCAATTTTGAATGTGCTAATTTTAAACTGAGATGTCACAGATAGAAACACCATAAGTCTTAGAGTCCAATGGAAGAGTATCTGGACACTCCTCCCCTTTCCCTCATATCTTGAAAATGCCTGGAGGGGAAAAAAAAAAAAAAAAAGGAGCATGCAGGCCATTTATATTTTCCTAGCATAATGATGGTTTTCCCCAGCTTGAGGCAATGAGAAGCGATACAAAAATCTCAACTCACTTTTAGCTTTGGTTCACTTCCGCACCATAACGAACTTGCCAGCCTGCTTACAGCAGCTCTGGGGCTAGTTTGCACTGGCTGTGGGAACAGCACTGCTAAAACCTGGCCCTCCATCTTCCAATAAAAGTAAAGTACCACAATCATTTTTTCTGTCACAGTGACTGCAGCAAGTCACAGAGCAAAAAGAAAATGTGTTATAGTAAAAAAAAGAACAGGCCTGGAAATACTGCCTGTGCTCTCTAGTGCATTTCTACTCCCTGTTATCTGCTTAATTATCAATTGCTTTCAACACGCTCTGGTGACTATCCCAGCTGACTCCAGCAATAGGAAAAAGGAAGCATTCCAAAATGATGTTAAATGGGCAAGCTAAACTGCAGTACTCTATTAAATATTTTCTATTTAGAAGAGAATAGGGCTGTATTTGATCTTGAAGTCCCCAAACTCTCCCTTCATGGCAGCTTGCTTGGACTCTAAATCAGGGAAGCTGAGGACATGCTCTTCCTAGTATTCTGCTCTTTCAAGTTAAAATCAGCAGAACATGACCTTGCTGGCTTCCAGCGTGATGTTGTGGCTGAAAGGGCTAATGTGAGTCTTGGCTGCATAAGCAGGGGAATACTCAGTTGGAGCAGGGAGGTTATATTATCAGCACAACAGCATAAATGTTTATGTTTACTCTGGGACTTGAAGTAAAAACTGTAGTATACACAAACCCCTAGAGATGTAGCTGTTCTCCATGACTGCTATGTTTAAAGAAAAAAAAAATGATAAGAGAAGGAGTCTTTTTAGCACAGCAGGAAGAAAAGAGTTCACACGGATTTAGGTGCCAGGCAATAGATGATAAGATCTAAAAGTACTGATTTGTTCAGTATTTTTGTGAGTCTCATGTCACACATACAAGCTTTTCCTACATCAGTTTGAGATGTGAATGAGGAACAAAGAACTTGTATATACTAAGAAATGTACTGTACTGTATCTATGCTTGCTGCTTTCTTCAGTCATCCTACAGAAATGTTTTACATACAATAGTTAGCATAGAAATGCTTAGTGAATATCTAAATACCCAGAAACAAAAAAAAAAAAAAAAAAAAAAAAAAAAAAANACCTATATATTTAAAGTGAATGTGTATCCCTTTTGTTTTTTTGTTTGTTTCAATGTGTTAAAGCACACAGAACACAGTTTATATATCCATTCAAAGTTTCACTTCATGTTTACTTTCCTTCATCTCCTTTGGAAGACATATTATATTCTTCTAACATTGGTTTATGGTAGCAATACCAGCAAAGCGTTTACATTTCATTTTCACCATCAGAGTATATTTACAAAGGAGAAAACTGAATCATCACAAGGCAACAGCTTGCTCCAGGCCATTCAGTGGGGCAATAAATGATGGTGGAAACCCAGTCTTGTTTTCCTAGGCTAATTCCTCCTTACCCACTAGGCAATACTGTTTGCTTAACATCACAAGCATATTTTGTCTCTGAAGCATGTTATGCATTACTTTATATTTAATTTATTTTAGATGTATTTGATTAATAAAATCCTTTTCAAATATATCAAGGCTTTAAGCCAGATCCCAAGAGGTTTTGACAACATATTCTGCATTTACAAACGCTGCTGATCTCAATGGGAATTGGATACTCCAGATCTCTCTTAGATTTTGAGCCCAAAGAGTAAAACTCAAATAGAAATGAAATAAAACTGCACATAGGGCATCAAGGTGAAAGGTGGAAATACGCTGTGAGCTTATTCTGCCCCTTATATTGAAAACAGCAGTTGTCCACATGCACGGTGTGAGTGCCTCATCTTTAACTATAGAGAAGCAAAATTTGGGCCCTCAGGCTTCCTATTCTTATAAGTCAAAGATGCTAATGATGTGTCTGCCTACCAATGTGACAAAGAGGGCCACTGCTGAGACCATTTCTTTGAAGAAAAGTACAGTTCTAAAACTGTCATAAGCTTGGACATCTTTTCTGACTTCATATAAAGTGTTATAATATAACCTTAGTGGGAGCACCAGAAGTTCAAAATTCACTGAACTTGATGAAAGAGTTAACAAAATTATAACTTTTTATAATTAAAAAGAATTTCAGCATAGGAGCTTAAAATCAAAATATATATATTTTTTCCCCTTATAAACCAGACACTGCATAATTAGTCTACTCTGTATTTTTTTTTAAAGTGGACACTTGAACCTGTTTCAGTAGATACAGAATGATCCCGAGGAGCTTTTCTAAAATCTTAAATGCATGCAGCTTGAGCTACAATAAGCAGAGATGTCTGCCAAGTTGGAGGCTTTGTTTACAGCTACAGAGCAGAACACCATTTAGAAAAAGCACATTTCTGAAGAAGGATTGTAAATTAGATGATAGCAGGATCCTGAATGTGAGGTTCAATGTCAAGTTGTTATATCAGCAAAAGCAATTTGAACAGGTTTTCATTTTTTTTTCAAGTTTGTACCATTTATATCTGAGAAAGAAGGTTATTGGCTTAATGAAATACTCATTGTAATAGAAAATACGGTATTGAATTATGCCAATGATTTCAGTGCTCACCTTATATTATAAAAGATTTTAAAAGATGAAGAATAAAATTCATACTGGAAAATGACAGTAAGGGATATGAAACCAGCAATTTTCTATCTAGCATTTAGGCATCTTTATAAAAGAAAATAATAGCCTCATTAACTCATGGTCTTTAGAGGCATGAAATTTTTGTTAAAGATCTGTAGCCTCTCTGCTAGTTATCAAGAATTCAAGCCACCAGGAATAACTATACTGCCTAATTTAAAATCTTTGTGTCCAAAGAAGAAATGAAAGATTGGATATGACAGAGGTGAATGAAGCTGTCCTTCTTTTAATTTTATTTAACTCACCATAACAATCTTTCTTACTCTGTATTGCGATCCCTCTACTTTTGCCTTATCCAACAGCACCATCAAGTGCCACTAAAGGTTTCATTGTTTTGTTTTTTTTACCTGACTGAAAGTTTTATTTTCAAAGATATGATAGAGTTATGAAAGTGCTAAATCTTATTAAGCTATTGAAAGATTTCTAATAACAGTAGATTTGTGTTTCCTAATGCTTTAGTCAACAATCTTCAAAAGAGTTTTCCATCATCAACATACAGAGATATATTTATATATATGTTTGTATATTAATTTATGTATATTCTTGTAATATTAAATTATATATATTCTTGTATATATATTTCTTCTCTAATAATGCATTAATTAATGTATTAATAGAGAAGAAATATCTACCTACTTATTTTTACTAAAAATCCAGACATTTGTATATGTGTATCCATATAATTGTACGTATATCAGGATGAAAGACTCATCTTCAGTGCCACAGCAATGGAGGCACACTTGACCTCCCATTGGAGGCCTCCCTCTTGGTTATGTACCTATGGACAGTAAACCAGTGCTGTCAGCAGGTTCTGCAAGCATGGTTAAAGGTAAACTGAAAAATTTAACGCACTTGAAAGCCTGGACTTCAGGTATGTTCCAGAGGACTTCCTCCAGTTTCCTTAGTCCTCATGATCATTGAGGACTACTCATTGAGTAAACTCACAGCCTTAGGGTCAGCTGTAATGGACATTGGAACCACTGCTGAGAAAGTCTTTGGGTATCCTGAGCTGCTATGTGGGGTAATATCCAAACTTTTCCCAGTGCCAAAACAGTCTTTCACTGCTGTCATCTGCAGAAGATCTGCTTTAAAGGAAATTTTTAAACTCACATCCACGTTTGAAAGCGTGCTGCTTTAAGAATGTATTGCAGATCAGGGATGAGTCACAAACACCCCCAGGAAGATAAACTCCTCTCCACAGCATTCCTTATTGACACGCTACTAGCAGCATCCCATTCTGAATACAGGATTTTCAGATCACCTTTCTGAGGTGCCTTATGCTGTCCACCCCCTGTGCTGGGAGACTAAGCTCTGAGATTTCAGGATATTAGGCAGGGGCCCAAGTCTTTCACAGGCTTTTGTATGCTATGCCTCCAGCTTAATGAATAGCTAAGATATGCACAGTGGAACAGATTGAGCAGGGTTGACTGAAATTGTCCTGTCACAGAACATGCCCTAATTTAGAGCATTCACATGGGAAGTACAGATTAGAAACAGCACAGGCAAAGAAAGGAATTTTTGTATCCTGATTGAAGTAATCAAACAAGATCAGGAACCAGGACTATGCTATCTTAAATTTTAGAGAAGTGTTGAGAGGTTCTACAAGATAGTTTTTGGGAACTGCTGCTTTGTGCAGAAGATAGGTATGAAAACAAGATCTAAGAAATTTTGGATGCTTCCAAGGCGGAGGCCTCCCTGTGCATACCACACACAATCACAGTTCCTTATGAGAAGAAATTCGGATATTTTCTATGAGAAAATACATGAGGAAAAAGAGTGATTGCAGCAATATGGCAGTTTGGGCTGAATTTTGGGCATCTAAGCGTCAGCTAAGGAATAATTAGGCAACTGAGTCATTTTATGACTCTTGTTATAAGTAGATCAGAAGATTCAGTAGATCAGAATTACTCCTTGTGGAAGCTTTCCACATGGAAACAATGAATTGCATTTCCACTAGTTCCTGGTGGTTCAGCAGTCTCTCCTTTTCCTATTCTTCTTTTATTATATCCATTCAAAAGATATGACTACAATACACAACTGTATAAGTAGGATGAGTGGGATCTGCATTTGGTGAAACTCCATGGTGGTGCATCACGGATCGGCATCATATGATCTACATCATATTTATAGGTGTTAGATGTAGTTACCCCAACTACTTCTATAAATACTATTTTCAATAAATATTGAATGCCCTTTTTCTTCAATTTTTAACAGAGTGATAAGAAATGGGAAATGAACATAGAAATAGAACTTTAAATTAAAAAAAAAATGTGTTTTGAGGCCTTCAGTACTATCACCACAAACAACAATTTCAACAACTTATGTTTGGTTAAAAATTGTTTCTGTTTTCCATTAAAAGTGGATAGCATAGTTAGGAATAATTTGAATAATCTTTACTTTTAATAAAAAACAGATAAGAGTAAAAATGGCTTACTAGTTAAAAACTACAAAAATATATTTGCCATTAAATACATCATTTTAATGATAATTCTATTTAAAAACTAATATAGATCTACTCCCTACGTGTCAGTGGTCCTAATATATCCTAATATATTCAGATAATGACATACACACATATATACATTATTTTAGAAACAACTAGCAATTAGACTAATAATCTTAATAGATATTAAAATTTACATTTTCAAAATATTTCATAAGAAATAACTTGAATATTTCAATCAGCTCAATTGAAATAATTTCTAGTATCTATCGTACAAGCAGAGGCTGAGTGAGTTGGGCCTGTTTTCCCTGGAAAAGAGAAGGCTGAGAGGGGATTGTATTAACATGTACAAATACCTGAGGGAAGAATGTAGGAAGGAAGGGGCCATGCTCTTCTCAGTGGTGACCAGTGATAGGACAAGGGGCAATGTGTGTAAGTCAAAACACAGGCAGTTCCATCAGCATGTGAGGAAGAACTTCTTCACTGTGAGGGTGACAGAGCCGTGGAACAGGATGCCCAGGGAGGTTGTGGAGTCTCCTTCTCTGGAGGTCTTCAAACTTGCCTGGATGTGACTCTGTGCCACATCCTCTAGGTGTGCCTGCTTGAACAGGGGGGTTGGACTAGATGATCTCTAGAGGTCCCTTCCAACCTTAACCATTCTGTGATTCTGTGATACATCGGGAAAAAATAAAATATAGAGGTGAATTCACTTAGGTTAGGAATGACAATATAAATCTACCATATATGAAAACAAAAAATCTGAAGTAATATGCCTTCATATGTAGATTGTCACAAGATCTTTAAAAACATCATTAAGTAAATGGTCTTAGCCAAACAACACTTATGTAGTGTCATTAAAAGCAGAAAAACTATACATATTCATTAATCTTTCTTTATTATATAAATATGTTAAAATATTGCACTAGGAATATTAAATTCATGTGAAGGCTGCTTTTACTTACAATCCGAGGGAAAAAAATACAGAAAAAAGTTGAGTATTTCTTGTGCATATGATTGTTTCTGTGCTACAAATTTGACTGGTGATTTTTCCTTTTCTAACTTAGTACAATTAAATAACATGATTTTAAGTATTGTGTTAATTCACTTGCCTTATATTGTTTTTTTTTTTAAAGGAAGTTCTGCTTCTGAATGTAATAGCCTATTCTTTATGAATGTATAGACTGTGTGTAAATGCACTATGTTCTTTCTGGCTTTACATTGATTAAAAATATTGTAATTGTACATGCCATGGAAAGAAAATAGCTACACATTTTATCAAGAAAGGCCCATAAGTAATTTGTTTTGAAAGGTGTGCAGAAGAATCATAAATATCGTGTCAAATAGATAAAAAGGGCCTGCTGCATTCCTTTTGCAAAACAGCTTTAAATTACTTTTCATTAGTTGTAACAGCTGGAAAATATTTTCTGTACCAGTTTTCCTCTTCATTTTTCTTTTTTTTTTCTTTTAATTCCCTTTTTCCTCCCACTGCTCCTCTAAATAGAACTGAAAATGAAAAGGCATATTTTATTTCTCAGTAAAAATTCCATGTATACAGTACCTTGTCCTTCCAATATACAGCGAAATCTGCCATGAAAGCCATTTTAAGGGTTGTTTCATACCTAAAAACATATTCTTGTTCCTGTTTGAGATGCTAAATGTTAAAGAAATGCAGTTTTTCTGCCTTTCATCTGCCTGAACATCTAATATTTTGTAAGATGTTCAAGAACATCTAACAGAGATGTTTACAAACTAAAATTGTTCCAAAGTACAACAAGATATGATTCAACTCCATCCTATAAACCTACACCTTTTCCAACCAAATTCAATCAAAAATGAGCTTTCTCATGCATTAAAAGCAGAGGAAGTAAAATACGACAAAGTTGTTTGGAATCAGAAGAGAAAACAAGATAACTCCTCATCTTAAATTCAAATTACAGAATTCAGGACAAGAGCACTTGTCCATTGAGCAGCTAATCCATACAACAGGATATCCGTTTGTTTCTGATTATAGTTAATTCATATATGATGTATTCAGTATATATAGTATGACTGGGGTTTTGATATTTAAGAATTAGGTATCTGAATTGGAGATGCTTCCTTTTGTAGTCAGTGAAATATCATTCCTATTTGAAAATCCAGCTAAGGATGAGATGAATCATATTCTGGAGACATTGTTAGCTGTAGTCATGCAATATTCAGATGTTTTTGAAGATATATTTCCCTTGAGCAGAAGCTTTAAGACCCTTTACTCTCCACACTCAGCCTTTAGATTCCCAGGATCTTCAGTGTGTGGTCAACCAGACTAGAGAAACGAACGAGTGTGGCCTATTTTTTTTTTTCTTTTAATACAATCAGCCATACTGAGGCTGCCTATTTTAAATGTTAAAAGGCATTCAACCTTTTTCTGAGCTCTTATGTCCCAGGATGTTCTCCATGGTAACCAGAAACTGTGGTCCAATTAAAGGGAGACTTATTACTATGTAGTATGTTGAGAGTTATCAGTACAAAACTGAATAAAGTGCTTTTTGTCTCAGTCTGAGCCATCTCTGAACAACCCCTGAATTTTAAGTGGTTTGAATTCACAAAGGTGATGCAGCCTACTTCTACTTAAAAAATCCAGGTTTTCTCACATCTTCAGTTAGATTTCACAAATTTCTGTGATTTTGGTACCAAGTTTGTCATTAAACATGAAGTGTGATGCTTAATAAGCAGCTGAAAGAATGTGCCAGGAATGTACAGGACTGATGAACTGCATGAACCAGTTCAGTGTAGAAATGTTCCCATTACAGAAAATATTGACTTCATATGGGATGTATTTAGAGGTTTAACACATCTATTAACAACATTGCTTTTCAATAAACATTGTCTCCATTAATTAACAGAAGCACTGGTATACTAGTAATGTGACATCTATCCTTGTAACAGGCAGGCAAGATTTGTTAGGAGAAAAAAAAAGGGGGAAAAAAGTGTGTATTGGTGCCAGGATTAAGAAGGGTCATGGGAATGCAGCTGCAAATCCTCACAGAGCAGCCAAGAAGGCAATGAAAAATCACTGGAGAAGCAAAGGATAAAAAAATAAAGAGGTTTGTAACCCTGACATAAAAAAGAGAAAGGAATATAGAAAAAGGGAAATAGGATAGCAGGACAGAAATACAGAAAGAAGAAATAACAACCAAGAAAGAGAGCAAGAAGGAAAGACAGAAAAATCTCAAATTGAGATCATGCAGGAGGAAAATGGAAGGAGGGCATTCAATCAGCATACCCTTAGAACAGCTATTTACATATAAGTTAAATAATTTAATTCATTGTTTGTCTAATGGAAGAAAAGTGTAGAGATGAAATGTTGTTTGTGGGGTAGAAAACAAACCAACAAACAAAAGAATCTTCTTGACGCTTTTATCTGCTAGCATTTATATGGGAGGAGAGAACGGTCACTGCTTCATACTGTGACACCAACATAGCACATTGTTAGGATAAGACATCATTGTTTCAAAATAGCCACTTGGTTGTGGAATCAAAACCAAGAAAAAATATTGATTGTGAAGGGAAAAGCTTCTTGTTTAAATACCAATAAATTTGCCTGTATTTTTACTTTAAAAATAAACAACCTGAAAGATTCTATAAAATTATGCATTTAATGAATGACTGAAAGTGAGTCAAAGATACAAAGTAAGCAAAGATACAAATATGTTATCAACTAAAATTCAGGGGGAAAAGAATCTCCTTCCTATTTTATTTAGTAAAACTTACCGAAATCTACAGAGTCTAAAAAATTCTAACAAGATAATACGGAACACTGCTCTAAGGACAGATCCAAGTTTTTGCAGCTTCTTTGTTTTTGCCAAAGAACTTTTTGTCAAAAGCTAGTTTTTCATCCAAAACCAGAAAATCACTGGAGAAGCAAGAAATAGGAATATATCCAAAATTAGATGCAGGAACCTGACTTCCATGTCAGAAGTCAAACTCTGAATTACATATCCAGGATCCATGACCAAGTAAAACGTAGAGAGATCTACAAGTCTCAGAATGGGATCTTAAAAATCAGTATGCTGAGTGAGGTCTAGGCTGTCCATTAAGAAAAAAATGAGTATAGGCTATCTTCTAAACTTCTCCCTGCTTCAGTCCTCAGAGGTCTTCTCCATCAAGCAATTTATGCTTTCTGCCTTTCACAGAAATAATCTATTTGTTTCAAAATTAAGAGAGACCATGACAGGCTTCTTTCCAGATTCTGTCACAGTGGTAATAACAGCTTGTCCCTTTTCTTACTGCTCCTGCCCCTTTATGGTAACCTATTTTTTCATTATAGCACCTGCACAGAGGAAAAAGAAATGTGGCTGCAATTCCTTCTTCCTATAAAGGGATTCAAACTTACATATAAGAACTCTCAGAAGATTGTCCTGACATGCAGATGAGAGAAAAATTTTTTCATTCCTTTCTGTAAAAGGCCTTTGCATCATTAACCAAAATGAATGGGAACAGAGAAGGAACAAGAATTAAATTCAGTTCTACCTAATTTTAAATGCTTACATGTAAGCTAGGAGTCGCTCAAGTTAAGGTACCTAATGCAAGTACCATTTGAGATGCATCAGGACTCCCACTGCCACTTCAAAAGAAGTGAGTCTCTCATAAGTCCTGTGTCATATCTTTCAGTTGCGTATGGATGACTCAAATAAGCATTTCAAATGACATCTGCCAACACTGTGCTCTACAGGGAGTCATTTCAAGCTGCAGCTAAGCCCTCACACTAAAAGCAAGCATATCTCAAAACTCCTTTTCACTTATCTAAAATCTGTGACCTGTAATTCTGTCTTGAGTGCAAGGCTGGGATTCATCTCGCTTGAATATAGATCTCTAAAAGCTTCACCTAATCTAAGATAGCCCTTGGTTCCCTCTGTCTTCAGCAGTGTTGAGTTCCTCCGAGGAGTAGATCCAAAGATTATTCTCTATGGTAGGTAGGAATAACCATCTTCTAGAGCTGCCTCTGTTAACTGTACAGGAGTATAGACAACTGAGAGTGAACTAAGGCAGTTGAAGCTAAGAGAAGTCAGTCTCACCCTGTATGCGAAAAATTGTTTTAAAGAGTTGGAAATTGTTTGCCCTTTCCCTTTAAAATAGAACAGAAATTTCTGATGTTGCATCCTAAAGCAGGAAAGCTTAATTCTCATTTCTAATACCCACAGTAAAATATGGAGTACAATGAAAAAAGAATTTGAAGTTCCTGCAGTGGAGGCTCTGTACAACAAATAATGCAAAATTCAGAAGAACTGTAAGAAACTCTAAGAACTGTAACTGTAAAGAACTGTATATAGAATATCCCTACAAAAGGTAGATGAGTTTCCTAAAAAAGAGCAATCTCTCAAAAACTCTGGAATTTAATTTATTAAATAACACTTCTTTGCCCCTGTAAATCCCCGAAATCAATGTGATTTTGAATAGTATTGCAAAGTGAATGCTGTTTTATGTAAAGAAGACCCTAAAAGAGAAGTTTGCTGAAAATTATTCCTTTCTGGAGTCAGATTCCGGCTAGTTGCTTACAGCATATTGATATCTGCCTGGAGAAAAAAAAAAAAGGAAAAGAGAGAAAAAAAAAAAAAAACACTTTTATATGTTTCTGTGTTTCTGGACTTATAAATTTCCCCTAAAGTTAAATAATATTCTCTATTAACAGTAAAAAGAATTTGACATGAACATCTGGAAAATTCAGTTTGGGAATATCAGTGAAAAGTTTTGATATATATATCTGCCACTGTAACCTTTCACAAAACACGTTTACATTTTCAGTGCACATCAAAGCTGTCCTTGGAGAACACAGATGGCATTGTAAACCACATGGCACCTAAACCTTTGTACATAGTTGACATGGAAACTGCTAGTCATCACTGAAAAATGAGAAGTATTGTGGGTAAACTGCTTGTTTCTAATGTTCCACTGAGAACTCTTTATTTACATCTAAGGGACATGTTGAACAAAAATTAGATAACAATTTACATTATCTCACTAGACCACTTTGTCCACAGGATTAAAAACAAGTATGTCAACTGCTCTCAATGGAAGACACTTATAAGGCATTCACAACCGGATAAGCAATGCTCAGCATTGAAAGACAATGCTTTTTATCATGCATTCAGCTTGGTTTTTTTTTTTTTCCATCATATATCATATTTTGTGATGTTCTATGGCCCTGAGGTCGAACTCACAAATTCAAACTTAAACACTTTAATGAAATAACAAAATATCTATTTTGATTTACTTAGAATTAAAGAGAACATGAGTAACCTGTGTATATCCACACCAACAATTTGCAACAATGGGGACATATATCAGGATCCTAAATTCACTAGATTATAAACCCTTTGGCAAATTGTGGATCCAACAGCTTACTTTTAAATAAAACTGTAGAAAAATGGTGCTCCTACATTTTTATTTTAGCCCATGAAAAATTAATTTTAAGTTCATATGCACCTGAAAGAGCCCATGAATTGTAATTGGGTGTTAAGCATTTGGATTCCAGGTCTTAGGGTTACAAGCCTTTAATTATTATCTTTATTAAGCTAAATCAGAATTCTTCAAGGGTGGAATCATTGGTGGGTTTTTTTGATAACTAAATTAAATATTCAGTCTATGCTTCTGTGCCCAGATGTAGTCATATTATATGCACTGATTAGAACAGGCAATGCTTAAATTATACCCCTAATAAACTAAAAGGTAAACAGGTCCTTTATTTTAAGAAAAGAAAAGGAAAAAAAAAAATGTAATATATGCAGATGGTAGCTATAGTTAATAATTCTATTTGTTTATGTTGTTTTTGTTGTTTAATATACAGTTCTTCTCTACTGCCTATAAATTTCCCAAAATATGTCTATTTGAGTTAATTTTTAAAGAGGGAGTCCTTAGTGCATATCAAGATCAGTAGAAGGAGGATACATTTGCACATGCAAAACTACAAATCATCACAAATTTCACTAGAACATTCTATTATCCCTCAACCGTTGGAAAACAGATTTGAAATATGGTGTAGTCCTTTAAAGGTTCTACATAAATATCAGTGTAGTCATCTCAGTGCCTATAAACAGATTAATCTTTAAGAGGCACAAATTCTACACATAATTACTGTAATCTCACTAGAGTTATTACCTAAAATTCTTACAGACTCTACCAACACTGCAGCTGCTGACACATACCCACAGTAGTTGAGGCCATTATCAAGAAGTCAATGTCTCTGCAATGGCACATAAGTCTTCTTATCTAGCCCCCCCCCCTTTTTTTTTCTTTTCTTTCTCATTTCCTCTGGCTGCTGCTCACTTCTGCTCCCAGCAAGTCTTCATCTTACAAGACTTCTATAGCCCTTTTACTACATGCATGGTCTCATCCATATTTGCTCTCAAATAGTGTCCCTTTCAACTTATTCATGCTTCTAGTGTTCCCTCAATAGCATCCCCACAGAATTCTCCAGAATAATTAGAGAAAGAGCTAAAAGGAGAGCAAATCTACTTAAAGTAAGGTGACTGTCCAGTGTTTTGCTAGGTCAGGGTATAGTGGTCAACAATTCGCACAATGGGTCCCAAAAGGGAAGATTTTACCTACTTCTTAACGGTGACGTCCAAGATTCTCTTTATTACCGTGGAATTTTATTGCCCCATTCTTCAACACACAGGAGCATCTGAGGGAGAAACTAACTGATGTAAATCTTTCCTAATCACAAGACTTTTGCTATTCACATATCACCCTCTCAAGTGCCACCCTTATGAAAGAAGAAAAGGAGGCCATTTGTATGTCTGGCTTCTCAGACATACAAATGACCAGGTAGAATCAAAACTTTCCCACTTCCCACACTCAGAATAAATAACTTTCACATTTTTGGGGATCTGCTTTACCATTCTGAACACTTTACACAGGACACCTATAACTTCTCTGTCTCATTTATCTTGTACATCTCATCTGAGAGCTTAATCTCAGTCTTTTGAGAGTCTTACCTGAGTCTTTCCAAAGTGTTACTTAATGTAGGGATCCATCACAATGATCCTAGGCCAGATGTTTTTACACATTTTCCCTCATTTCTAAAAGCTTAATAATTTTATTGAAATAATAGATACAGAATAGCATAAATAAAACAAACTGTACAAGCCAAGCAGTAGACTAAATTTAACTATTTTGCCTGTTTTCCTTCTCTGTCTCATTTTGAACAATGATCTGATGAAGCTCATGGGCTGGATGTTAACTAATAATTTAATAACAGTATGTTTTTGTAGTATAGCCAGTAAGAAGGAAAATATATTAGTCCAAAATATTTACAACTATATGCGGTTAGTATATTTTTCTTTGAGGCATTGGTTGTTAATCCAATTAATTGTAATCCTCATTTCCAGAATAAGCCATATTTAAGTTCTATGCTGAAAAGGATTTACTTCATCGTATAAATGAAGTGTTTTAGTTCAAAATACAAATTGTTTGTCTCCATGAAGCAGGTGAAACACTGAAATATGTTTACCCCTGTAAAATTTATTTGTTTTGATGTCTGTTGAAAGCTGCCATTTTCATACCTACCAGCTTCCTTGAACAAATAATCTAGTAAAGTTAAAAGGGTATAAAAATGAATACTTTTATGTATTATCTCATACATTTTGCATGGAGTGCAACTGACAGTACAGATTCTCCCCAAATATCAATTAATTTACTCCAAATGTCTCTGAGCTCCTATTGACTAGGTTTTGGTCTCACATTAATTAATTCTGTACCCCTCAGCCTCATATCAATTAATCTTGTGCTCCCATAGCCTTGGAACATTTGTCCTAGACACCAATAGCAGGGACTAAAAATCTCATAGTCTATAGAAAAACCCTGAATAGTCAGATTTGCATTTTAACAATGACAGGTTGAGTACTGAGTTGATTTTTAATGATGAAATTCCATGATGGTATTCTGTTCTCTAACATCCTGCTTTGGCTCTTAGACAATCAGCCATCATCAATCTCTCCTCAGTTTATTTTATTTAGGAGGTCATTTGCTTATAGACAATGGAGGCCCAAAACATCTGGTCAGTGACCAAAATAACAAGAAGAATATTTTATACCTATGAAGGATATATTTTTTCAGGAGCACTTTAAATGATTTGAAAATATTGCGTCTGCAGAAATAAAAAAATCTAACAATATAAGTTATTGTGAAGGTTAATAGTAAATAAATAAAAAGAAACAATTTTGTCTTCTACAAAGACAACTGCAGAATGCAAAAAACTTAGTACTAGCATGAAGATTAGTACCAAAATACATCAGCAATATTTAAAACAGTTCGGATTTTATCTTATTGTTTATGAAAATGTCAGCTTGGAGACATCGTTATAACTTCCTCCTACAACAGGGAATTTTCAAAGTTAACAAGTTAAAAAAAAAAAAAGTATCAAGAATTTAAGAGACAAAATACATGCTATGGATATCAAACAGTCAAAGATATAACAGTCAGCAGAGGCAAATGTTGTTGTAAAATATGTGCATCTAAAATGTCCTTTTTTTTCACTAAAAAACAACGAAAGCAATGTTGATCTCAGATATCTGAAGTCAAGAAAATACTGCTTTTAACATTTTAAAACTTGAGCAGCTTTAAAAGTGTTCCTATTTAGGATCCTGCAGGATGACATACAAGGAAAAACGATCTTGTTTTTCTCCTGAACATAACAAAGGCCAAAGACCAGTTACACTAGGAAATTGTTTTCACAGGTGTAAGGTCTCAGTGGAATTGAAAATGTGGCAATCGTACCATTCAATAGAAAATAATCTTCAATTTTATTAAACTGATTTTTTTTCTTTCATGTAACAAATCAGAAAATAGACTCAGTATACTTAAGTATGCTTGGAAAAAAGAAAATCTTTGAAAAATTTCATCAAAATGGATAATTTTAGCTGCATCAAAATGCTTCACAGAGTGATTTAGACTTTGCAAAACTGCTATGGGAGAGTAACATATTACTGGAAAGTAGTTAAGCTATTTTCAGCCTTGTAAAATTGAAAGGCTTTATTTAAAAAAAAAAAAAAAAAAAAANAAAAAAAAAAAAAAAAAAAAAGAACAAACACCTCATAAATCCAAATCCATAAAATTCAGTCTGTTTAGATCTCAGCTAAATAGATATACTTCTTAGCACAAAGTGTGCTTTCTTCTCTTTCTAAATTTCTATGTTCCTGGAAGTGTTAAGAATATTTTAATTTTTAGAATCAATGTCAATAAGTGTGCAGGGGGTTTGGACTAGATGACCTCTGGAGCTCCCTTCCAACCTTAAGCATTCTGTGATTCTATGATTCTATGAAAATAAAGATCCTTTTTTCATCATGATATGTCAATATCTTAGCTTATGTGAAATAAATTTTCTTTTATTTTAGAGAAACACAGAATGAAGATACCTGTTTATATTATTTCTCAAATCATTTTAAAAATATATTTTTGTTTCTGCAAAAATAGGATATTAAAACAATATATTAAATAGGAATTAAATGTCTCATGCACTCTATGGGTCTCATTTTCTACACAGATTATTTGCCATCTTCTCATATTATAGGTCAAGTGGCTGGCAAACATTTATTTTGATATAAATGATATATTGACAGACACTATAGTAACTTTGCTTAAGTAAATTGATGTGATCATTTTTAAATGCAAGTGTTCTTGTTCCATATACACTTAAAGGAGGACGTAGCATAATATGACTGACCAACACATATAAAGCCAAAAAGAAATGAGTGAAATTCAAAACTGGTTTAAATTGACAGGGCTAGATTAATATTTACCTATCAACTAGTTTAAAATTATCTACAAAAAACTCATGTTCAGGCAGTCCATTGTTAAATTCTCTGAATAAATATAAGACCTACTGGAACAATGACTCTGTATGAACATAGTGACCAAGTTGCACTGAATCACTAAAAAAAGTCTTGGAAAAAACATGGAAGAAAAGGTCTAGAAAGTCACATTCAGGATGAAATTTGTTATCAAGGTGCTAGAAGCAGATTTGGCTTGTGTTCAAGGAGAGTTCATTCCACTTTAAAGGAGGATTCAATGGCAAGACAAAGCTTCGGTCTTTCAGATTTTTCACTAAAAATTAATAAATGTCACAGTGGACTATGGTAAAGAAAAAATATATTTTTTTTCTGATGATGTTTAAAGCTTTTTCTACTAATTTTATTCTCCTTCTTCCCCCAACTTTAGCTTTTGACATGCAGACACCAAAAGAGGACAGATCAACAAACCCCACATTTACAATGTTTCCTAGTAAAACCGCTTCTTAACTGACCACCAATCTACATTTCAGCAATTTAACATGATGTGAAAGAGTAACTCCAATTGCAAATGGAGTCTTAGATCTGTATTCTGATAGTGTGATTTTCACTATGCCGAATGAATACATGAAGCACAAGGTAGCAAAAAAATATTATATTCTTATAAAGCATTAAACATTGTGTTTAAATCAAAAAAGTACATCTTGAAAATGAATCACTGATATGTTGAGGAAAATGTCATCGCTAGTACATTTTTCAATAATTTTCTATGACATAAATTCTCAACAATCAGAAGTAATTGATAGGCAGCGTTGAATTACTTCAGTTGAAAAAGACTAGGAAAATCTAGGATCAATAATAGGCTAGAAAAAATATTTCTCTTTATTCTTCTACATTCTGCAACCAATTCGTGTGGTTTTTCACTACCTAATTAATCACAATCAACCCACATTTTGATTCCTAAACCTTATACTGCTACTTAAGGCAAGACAGGCATGTCAATTATTATACCATTCCCATAGGCCTTCCTGGGTATAGAAAGATCTAAAGTAGAAAATATTAGTCTAGCTTTTAAACTATGTCTAACACTTTTAGTTCATCGATATCAGGTTTGAATCATATCACAAGCTGTTGACCTGTTCGCAACAACCTGGGAATGGCTATGCAAAATGAACCTCAGCTTGATAGGAAGAAGTCCAGTAAATGTTTGTTATTTTGCCATTGCCTGGATGTCAGAGATCCCAAAATACGTGCACAGCCCAGGAGCCTGGAAAGCTATTACCGTATGCTGTAGCTCTCCTTCTCTCCAGATCTTTGAAGTCTGTGACTCTGACCATTTTGTGTTGTTTTGTATCCCAAGGCAGAGATTCCAGAGCAGTTTGCAGTAAGGAAGGGGAAACATGAGCATCATGAAACAGAGTAAGACGTACTCCTGAGTAAAACCAGAATATTCCTAGCAAGGACACATGTAGGAGTTTTTGTGTTTTTAGGCTTAATAAGGTAGAGAGATTAGCGAAAGTAGATGATATAGTATAGCATAGGGCATAGAGCATAGGGCATGGCGCTCGGAAGATCTCGCGATGTCACGGGAGTTAGGTGCCTAATTAATTTAGGCAGTTTACTGATAATCCCATGCCATACAAGGCGATAAATTGAAATTAGTCTCCTGATTGGGCAGTAGGTGAGTTTGCACATTTCAGATGGAGTATATAGGCAAACTGAACTACGCAATAAACGCCATTTGCTGCATCCTCCACATTGGTGTCTGTGCTCTATGGCCCTGGGGTGCGAACAACCCCAGGTCACTCCAGCTAGCGAACTAGGCTTGCTGACCCCCTTCGGCAACAGACACAGAATGAATAGTAGTTCTGCTATGAATGGTACAGTAACGAGCTGCATAAAGGAAGGCAGTTGCTCAGTAATTAGGTCCTAATTATTGTAAAAATCTATGAAAAAAGAATGACAGTGCTTGGTGGTCAGAAAGTTGTAGGCAGGCTCAGATTCTGTTTCAGACTGCCCAAACATATCTGGCTCTGAAATGGAGGTCTGTAGATAACAAACTGAGCCCAGAAGAATAATTTCTAGTTTGAGTTTTTATATATTACACAGGATTCAGAACTCAATCTCCTATAAACCTTTTTCACTGATAGTTTACTGCTGGTAACACAGACTGAGCTTCTTTTTGCATTTAAAAATCTGTACATTTTTTTACATTGAAGAGTCCAGAGTGGAGAGGGAATCACCATCCCTATACCTGATTTTTTTTTTAGTATTTGTTACAATTCAGTAGCTCTATTAGGACAACACATATATCAAAACCTGGAGCTTTTATCCTGTGAGAAGGGGGATTTGTTTGGCTTGGAGAAGATGCAGCTTTGAGTGACAGCTTTGGGTAGCTCCAGGTTGCTGTGGTACATGATATACACATAAAGATAAACAGATTGACTGTCTAAGTGAATCCAGGAATTTCAGAATTCAGACCTCACTAGATTCTGGCTCTTTCAGAAACTGACGCTGTGGAAAGAGCTTAGGATACCTTATATATAAAATATATAGCTTATATATAAAATATCTCTCTCATATATTTTTATATTTTTATATAAACATAAAAGCAGTATGTTATTATTTTGCAATTCTTCCTGAAAATAATTAGTTTATCCTTTGGTGCTTTTATCCTCTGGTACTTTTGACCAGAAAAAAATACATGAAATAAATATATAAACATATCTTAGACCAGGATGCAACTACCCCCCTCTCTCAGCACTCCTAATAGTAATATAACTACTAATTATATTACTAATAATAGTAATATAGCTACTAATTTAACACAATGTTTATGGCTTGACTGCTTGTCCTTACATTCAAAATCCTGGGGTTTCCTCCAGGACAAGCGGGAAAGATAATCTGTCTGGATAATTTGTGAAGGAAAAGATTATCTTTTTCTTCACAGTATTTTTTTTAAAGCAAAGGAAAGCCTACTTTGATAAAATGAATAATAATATATTTCTTTCAAATAATTCTGGAACAATTTTTTGCAGCATCACTGTGCCAGTAGGATTCCAGGCTCCCCAAGATTTATATAAAATCTCTTTCACTTGATTTAATAATAGATGAAACAGAGATGGCACTGTCCATTTGTCCACTTAGGGGTTAGGTGTATACTAAGTCCTCTCTAAGGAAAAGTTCTTTCTTTGTGGAAAGCCAAAACTGGAACTCGATGTTGACACTGCTTAACCATTACCTCACTGTTTCTGATCCTTTGGGGTCACTTCAGCTGCTGTTTTCCAGGAATTTTTTTGACAAAGTGGGGAGCTAACTGATAGCAGCATTTGTGTGAACTGGTCCATGCCGCTTGATCACAACTTGTTCAGCTCTTCGGTAATTTAA
Organism: Nothoprocta pentlandii; assembly: GCA_013398315.1. NCBI lineage: Eukaryota > Metazoa > Chordata > Aves > Tinamiformes > Tinamidae > Nothoprocta > Nothoprocta pentlandii. The sequence goes on from VZSG01001257.1 coordinate 57,029, forward strand.
CATAGTTATAGAGACAATATGTATACTACAAAAAAAAAGAAAAGAAAAAAATTAAAAGGCCGTTTTCTGTTCTCTAACTCTGATGACAAACTATCTGACATAATATGGCCACCACATCACTGAACTCTATTCCCTGCTTAAAACAGTGTGGCTCACCCATACAGTCAGGTGGAAATATATTCTAGCCTGCCCCATCTTCTGAGCCATGACCAACCGTTTTAATTGGTAAGTAGTGAAAAAAATTCCAGAAAATAAACAGGATAGCAAGCCAGTGCCTAAGCCCTGGCCTTGACCCTGGAATCCAGAATAAAAGATGTATAGGGAAGGAGTTTCTTGGATTGATTCTAAAGTAGCTTCCTGGTGACCTAATCATTTGTGGCCAGCAGCCAAAGCAGAACAAAAGGACACTAGTCATAGTCTAATATCATTAGATATATTTTGGTCCACCTACAAACTGATATAGACTTACTAGGCACAGATAAATACAGAATTTCCTCTTTTATTTCATGTGTATATTTGAAGAATAATTTAAGATATGCATAAATATATACATATATGCACACACACATAAATATATATATCATAATAATATCTTAGTGTATGAAACAGCCAAGGTTTGCTATCAAAGTTTTGGCTAACGCTGTCCTTCATCTGACTGTAATTTAAAAATAACTGCCTGTTTTAAGTCTTATCTGAAGATTAGAGCAGATGGCACAAATTGCCTATCTTGCTAGTAAGATGTAATCTGTTATAAAAGGGTGAATGGGGGGAACAGAATGCAGATTTAGGAAAATAACTCAATCTCATCATGCAGGAATGTAAATGATAGAACTGTGATATTCTTTCTGAAACTTCTTAATGATAAGTTGCTAAAATAGCCAAACCAGAATGTCAGCCTTACAGCTGCAGCATCTTAAAACTTATCATTGCCAAATCCTGTACCCTCTTCAAACTTTTAATCAAATATGGGCATCCTGCATATCACCTGTTTCTCTTTGCACAACAATATTTGGTTATTAATAAAATGATGAATTGAACATATTATGTCCACGTATATGTCACTAATTAACTCTTCTTCAAGTACTTTAACAAAAAATAAAATTCAAAACAGATAAAATATTTAAGAACTACTTACTTACACATTCATCTAACACATACACAGCATCTAATTACATCAGCTCAAGTTTTCATCTGAAACATGATCATAGAATAGTTATGTAACTTGATCACCTATGAATAAGTTAAATATAATTTCATAGTCACAGACACTGAATTCATAAATGACAGCACTTACACAAAATGAAAGTTTTAGTCCTGAGTTACATAAGGGTGAAACAGTCTCCACCATCCCCTTCACAGTTCATTGTCAGAATTAGAACTTTTCTTGATGTGAAGTCCTGGCTTCAAGACAGGAACAGACAATGTTGTTGTGTTTCATTACTTATCCCAGCTGAAATAATCTCAGCTCTGTTGCTGGTAGGAAGATTCTCACCAATCTTCCAGAAATTCTCCTTTGTTTTGTAGGTTGAGGCTTACTTTTTAGTCTCTTGTTTCAAAAATCCTTCCCTGAGCAATCTCATATTTTCAGCTTCTTTGGAAAAGAAGCTGTAGTATGAAAGATTCTTGTTGAATCTACACCATTAAAGGTTAAAAGAGAGCAGAACAGACGAGAAGAGATCCTTTCGAAGGATGTCTTTTAGTAAGAGTCTACTGAATCTAAGCTTTGAATAAGAGTGACAACCTGATAGGAGACCTCCTTATTAGGGAATCTTTAGGGAAACTTGCTTTTGTTTGTGATCAGCTGCCAGCAATGAATTTCCTACTCAAGGGGACAAATCAAGATGGAAGTAAAATGTGCTTACCTCCAAGAAAACTCCACTGTGATTCACCTAGAGGATATGATTAAAAATAGTAAATGAAATAAGAACTATTTGTTTACCAGCAGTTTGGGTGTATCTAGTGATTATAGACATTCTGTTTCAAGAATCCAAGTTTAATATATTCACATGCATAGTTAATTTAATGTTACAGTCTTTTGTACATTTATTTTCAATTACAAGCCTTGAAACTACTCACTCAAAGACAAATCTTTGTAGTTCTTTTCGTTCATAAAAGATACTTAAAGAAGGAACTTGAAAACATCATTAGCTATAATTCATCCTTGATCCTTTCATCTTTTCAAGGCTTATTTAAACTTCAAAGTCTTGACCCATTCAAATGATTCAAATGAGTATGCTGAATAAGATATATGACAACGAATAAAACTGTTCATAATAGGAGCTTTCTTCTCTGTAACATTTCCTAGATAGGAATGACAAAAAAATCTGAAAGAGAGAAATATTAATTTTAAGTTTATGAAACAGCAAGATGGACCTTAAAATATGAAATACTCTAAATTATATTTATATTCTAGCCTAATGAGCAGCTGCTTTACATGTTGACCCTATTTGGTATACTACATTTATTCAGTATGGTCATACACAAATTTACAGTCTCTCTCAGTTGATCAAATTTATATATATACTCATACAGGGAAAAATAGTGAAATGCTAGATCATTCTTGGCTAGATTCTTTTTTGCTTATCCCTAAAAATAGAAGAATAGAAAGAGCGAATGTTATAGCCTTACTCTCCCACTTGTGTTATTTTTCAGATAAGTAACAAACAGAAAAGTTGTTGATGTACTTTAAAAAAAACAAGCAGACAAGCAAACAAACCCCTTAGTTTTTGTAATTAATTCTGGACCTCTGGAATCACGTAATAAACTCCTTTTTGTTGATTTTTCAAGGTCGCATCCTTAATCCTCCTTTTGAAAAAAAAAAAAAAAAAAAAAANAAAAAAAAAAAAAAAAAAAAAAAGGAAAGGTTTCAACATTGGGCTGTAGGGTAGCTGAGTAGCTGAAAAACTAGACCTAGGCCTGAATTTAAAAAAAAAAAAAAAAATACTGACCATCACTACCAGTTAGCTTCTCAGTGATGGTAGAAGAGAAAAGAAGCTTTCCAATCTGAATGACCTGTATAAGGAACATAGCCCTGTATTTACTGGATTGAGGAGTGGGTGAATTGCAACAAGATGAGTTTGCCGCAGCCTTTGAAAAGGCATTGTAAGCTATTTCTTCCCTCAAGTGCAATTTTGAAGTGGCAGTACCCTTGAAATTAATACTATTTAATGTTATATTATAAAAACTTATTAATATATTAGATTCTCATATTCTTGTGCATTTTGTATCATTTTATCCATAAAAGCCCAAGTACTACCACTGCTGTTTAGTTAAGGAAACACACAATTAGTGCGCACCAGTGTTGTTAATCATTACAGACAAAATTCTAGCTATATTCTTGACCGTGAAGGTAAGAACCAAATCCAAAGGCTAAAAGGGGCCAATTCTGTGATAGGGCGGTCCACAACTGCGACAGGCACTGGCTTTCCATCTTTTGTTTACTCTCATTTCTTTTACTATGATTTCATTCAGAAGCTCCTCTAAAAGTTTACATGCTACTAAGATCATACAAATGTCAGATTTTCTTTCTCTGTCTTCTCTTATTCCACTATGAACTTCATGTATTTGCTAGCAAATTGTTGTTGTATTTGGAACATTCTTGTTGTCTACGTTGTAATTACATTTGTTTATATGTGTATATAAAAGCTACCATTCTGGTGTGTGAGGGAGTTTATATGAGTCAATCAATAAGAGGTCGGGTATTGAGTTCAGAGGAAACAAGATCAGACTACTAACAGGAGACAGAGGAATATAAATCAACTGCTCTGCTTTCTCATATGCCTTTTCTTTCTGTGCTATCACTATGTGATCAATAAAAGATGTCATAAGTTACTGTAACTGAGTACGCAGTGTCTCATGACCTGGCACTAAATTTGTCAGGGTTATTCCTTCAGTCCAGTGAAAGTGCTGTTGCCAACTTCACAAAGGATTTCCTTAATGAATTTGTCTGATACCAGTGCTCAGATCTGTGGCTTTTTCTCAGCAAAATGTACTTCTGCATTTTCTAAAAAATTCACAACTTGAAAGTGGTGGAGTTCAGGCCTTCTCAAGCATGGTAGAGTAATGATCAGTTAATAGTCTTAGACACTATCTTCCTTGTACACATTAACATTTCTAACAACCATATCTGCTACTGAAATATTTTAATGCTGTGTAGGCCTCAGATATCATCCTCAGCTTTATTTTCTAATACTCTGCTGACATCTTCTGGAATACAACACTATTTTGTAACTTTACAGCAGACTTGTTTACTAGTGATGAAGAGAATTGTTCTGATGTTGCTACATGCACCAAAACAAGAATATCTCTGCACGTATTTTAGTTATCTTAGTTCAAGTTCCCTTTTTTACTGCTTTTACAGTATCAGAATTTTATCAGAACATATGGAGAAACACCATAAAAATAACTCATCTAGAATGAGAGATCAAGTTTCAGAAAAATGTCTATGTTAGTGCTACTGATAATGCCTGTGATATTTGTCGCTATTTATAGAGACCTAGACAGTAGACTGATGGGATTACACGATAATCTTGCTTATTTTCTATGCTTTCAAGAGAGATGAAAATCATAAGTAGAACATCAAGACAATCCCTATCTGCACTGTAAAACTCTGTAATATGCTTTACTGCATAGGATATTGTGTTTCTGATGGTGGAAGTCCTGAAGCAAGTTTCATTTGTTGAGCATAAATATGACCTAGTTGCCCATGACCTCCCCATGAGGCTGGCAAATACAGTCCAAGATTTATGGGAAGCCTGCATCCTTCCACAGCTGCAGCTGAAGGCCAGGCGTTCAATGTCTAGAATGACAACAAATATCTATACTTAGTCTATGGAATTCCCTCCTTGCTGTGTTCAAAGACATTTTCAAGGAGACCTAGCTGACTGTCATCCTGAATGACTGAAAAAAAGGAAAAAGCCATTGTTTCTTCTTTTAAAATCATCTGAAAGTAGTAAGAACAAGTGAATCATGAAGTTTAGTGTCACTTTGGTGTATTTACAAGTGTGCCTGCTTGAGCGAGAAGGCTGGACTAGATGATCTCCACCCAGCTTGGTATCATCTGCAAACTTGCTCAGGGTGCACTCCGTGCCCTTCTCCAGTTCATTGATGAACAAATTGAACAGCACCGGGCCCAGTACTGACCCCTGGGTCACCTGGGTCACCTGTGGGTGAACAACACCTGGCCACAGCCTCCAACTGGACTCGGCCCCATTTATTACCACCCTCTGAGCTCTGCCATCCAGCCAGCCCTCCATCCAACGAACCGTGCACTCGTCTAGTCCACTCTCCTGGAGCTACTGTATGAGGATATTATGGGAGACGGTGTCAAAAGCCTTGCTTAAGTCAAGGTAGACAACATCCATGGCTCTCCCCTTGTCCAGCCAGCTAGTCATCCCATCGTAGAAGGCTATGAGGTTCGTCAGACATGACTTCCCCTTGGTGAATCCATGCTGACTGCTCCTCAGCAGCTTCTTCTCCTCCATATGCCTGGAGATTCTCTCTAGGATGAACCGCTCCATCACCTTTCCAGGGACAGAGGTGAGGCTGACCAGCCTGTAATTGCCCGGCTCCTCCCTCTTGCCCTTTTTGAAGACTGGAGTGATGTTGGCTCTCTTCAGTCCTCGGACACCTCCCCTGCTCTCCAGGACCTCTCAAAGATGATGGAGAGAGGCTGAGCAATAACCTCGGCCAATTTCCTCAGCACTCTTGGGTGCATCCCATCTGGGCCCATATATCCCATCTCTAGCCCATTTATATCTCTTCCACTTGGGCCCTGCAGTTCATGGGGAGTGGCCTTAGCAGTAAACATAGAGGCAAATAATCCCAGGCAACAGGACAGAATAGGGGTTGACCTGCTGGAGAGCAGCTCCGCAGAGAGGGAGCTGGGAGTCCTGCTTGACAACAAGTTGACCATGAGTCAGTAGTGTGCCCTTGTGGCCGAAAAGACCAATGGGATCCTGGCCTGCATCAGAAGCAGTGTTGACAAGCTGGTGAAGGGATGCACCTCTGGATTCCCGAGTATAAGAGGGGAACCTAGAGAGGTTCCAGCGGAGAGCGACAAAGATGATTAAGGGACTGGAGCATCTCTCGTATGAGGAGAGACTGAGTTGGGCATGTTTAGCTTGGAGAAGAGAAGCCTGAGAGGGGATCTGATTAATGTGTGTAAGTTCATGAAGGGAGAATTCAGAGAAGAAGGGGCCAAGTTCTTTTCAGTGGTAGCCACTGACAAAGGATAATGGGTGTAAGCTGCAGCACAGGAAGTTCCATCTCCATGTCAGGAAGAACTTCTTTCCTGTGAGTGTGACAGAGCCCTGGAACAGGCTTCCCGGGAGGTTATGGAGTCTCCTTCTCTGGAGGTCTTCAAAATCCACCTGGCTGCCACCCTGTGCCACGTGCTCCAGGTGTCCCTGCTTAAGCAGGAAGGTTGGACTAGATGATCTCTAGAGATGCTCTTCCAACCTTAACCATTCTGTGATTCTGTGATTGATAAACTGCAATCTTGACCATAATATCGCAGAGTGTAAGATTCTAAGAGGTACAATGCTAAGGAATCTAAGGAGTAGTAGAATAAAGACCCAGGGCTTTAGAAGAGCATATTTTTGTTCAGTGAATTGTTAGGAAAGATCCCATGGGAATCTTCTTTTTAGGACAAAGGAGCACATAATAACAAGAAAGGGCTGATACATGTTAGTAGCTAGTGAGAGTACAAGGAAGAGCTAAGTCCACTGCTGAATGCAGCTGGCAAGTAGTTAAATCAAGGCAAATCATATTTGACCAATTTAATTGACTTCTGTGACAAAACAACAGGAGAACTTGGACAGCATCCACCTTAAATTGCATACACAAGGCATTTGACACACTTTCTCACAACCTAGTAAGATATTGAACAGAAAGATTCTAAGCTGAGCAGAAATCTCTCTAAACTACCAGGATCAAAGAATATGGTTAACAGCTCAAAGCCAAATAGCCAGCCACAAGTGATGTTCCTCAGGGATTGATACTTGGGGTTCTGATATTATTTGGTATCATCATAAGCAATCTAGATGATGAGATTGAGTGAATCCTCACCCAAATTTTGAACATGACCAAATCTGAAAGATAGAGACTTCAGAAAGGAGAACTATTATGCAAAGAGATCTCAACAATTTGCCAGCCTGATCCAAAAAGGTCCAAAAAAACTGATATAGATTCCTATATTGGTGAGGAAATATTTCCAAGTAGCAGATCAGGCTTGGACCTGAATGGCCAAGGAGAAGATATTTTTGATGGGTCCTTGTGGACAACAGGCTGAATATAAGCCAGCAGTGTTCACTTGCAGCCATAATGACAAACCACGTATAGGGCTGAACCCACCAGCTTTAGGCAGCATATCAATAGGTGTGATTATTTCTACTTGGCACTTGTAAGGCCACATTTGGAATTTGATGTGCAGTTTTGGTGGTTGTGGTTCAACAGAGACATTGAAAAATTGGAGAGGATTCACCAGATGTGTCCAATAAGATGATGGAACTGGAGACATTGACATACAAAAAAACAAAAAAAAAAAAAAAGAAGAAAGGACTTGGACTTATCGTCTTCCTAGAGAGGAGATAACATGAGGAGGATCTAATCACAGTCTTTTTCTTGACTAAAAGGAAGCAATAGAAGAAATGGAAGCACTCTCTTCCCAAGGGTGCATGGTGATAGTGCACGAGGAAAAATTGTTTCTAGGGAAATTCTGTTTTATTTAAAAAAAAGTATTCACCATGACATCAATTACACATTGAAATGGATTAAACCAGTTTCACAGAGGTGGAAATACTCATGATTCAGCCCTGTTGGTCTTTTCTATAATTCCATACTAATATGCCATTTTTTGATGGAAAATTAGAAGTCCTTGTTGGTAAGAATTCACACTTGGATAGACTGGAAATGTGAAATAATATCATGAGTGATGCAGGATTGCTTGTATGAGTAGCTACTTCGATTTGCTTCACAAATCTGACTCTCATTGGCACAGACAATGTGCAATGATGTTAAAAGTAGCCTTTTCTTCCTTAATATTTGATGAAGCGCCAGAAATTAGTTCAAAGCCAAAAATTTGTCCAGAGAAAACTGAAGACTCAATTTGTATTGCCTTGCAAACTTTATGGAATGAACTGATGATTTAGAAAGCCAAGCCATATTATGTGTGTTTATTTTTTTCTTAAACAGATAACATAAAATAAATATCCATGAAGCTTTCTTTGTTATTTTACTGTGTGATAAGATAAATAGTTTCATAGGAAATAGGAAATAACATGCATAAATCCTTAAAATTGTCAATAGAAACTGAGCATGCAGACTCTAATATTCCTCCATCCATTTAAGATTACTTCTACTTTTCAGAGAAGTTATTTAAACTATGAGATACCCTAGAAAAGATTTTTATTTTTGCTGTTGCAGTAATTTTCTTTTTTGAAAGATGCTTTATCACTTTTATATTTCTCAGTGAAGTTTTGTTAGCTGCTAAGGAAAATTCCTGACAGGATTTTGTGAAAAAAAAAAAAAAAAAATCATGTGAATATTCATTTAGTCTGCAGATTCTAAAAATGTATAAAATTATAATAGACAGAATGGAATTTACGTATGAAACCACTTCTTATCAGTTACAACAGAGCCTCTCCAACCTTAAAAAAAGACAGCCACACAATCAACCAAGCATATGAGACATAGATAGTTTCACATATAAAACAATGATAATACTCAAAGTGCAATGATGAATAGTGGGGAAATTTGTCCAAACTCTATGTTTCCTAATGCTGATGGTTTATTGTTAAAATACTGCCTTGTGTGGTTTTAATACCTTCCAGCATTCATTCCCCCAGTAAACACTCAGGTATGACCTGGGGCTTAGGATGTGCTTTTTCCTGTCTTGGTAGGCTGAGAAAGGAAAGAAAGATTTGGTGGCCATGCCATGTCACTCCCCATCAGGAGCAGGCAATGACAAGGATTAAGCCTATTTACTAGTGCAGATATAACCAATGTCATACCACTCTAGGACATTCTGATTTGTATTGGTCCATGTGCTTTTATATAATGCCAAGAACAAAAAAAAAAAAAAAAAAAAAAAAAAAAAAAAAAAAAAAAAAAAAAAAAAAAAAAAAAAAAAAAAAAAAAAAAAAAAAAAAAAAAAAA
>VZSG01001257.1:68935-82605 GCA_013398315.1 Nothoprocta pentlandii
AAAAAAAAAAAAAAAAAAAAAAACAGAAAAGGGAAGGGTAATGAGTTACCCCTTAAGTAATCTCTGAGTGTTTTTCTTTGAGGCATCTCAGATCATCTTGTATGTTTCTTAATTAGTTTAATCATAAAGGTTGGGTTTTTAATGACAATGTATTGTTCGTCTCTGAATAATGATTTTGTGAAATGTGTTGGCAGTCTATTGTTCACAATATAAGCCAAACACATCTTCAAGCTAATTCAAGTTCAGCTTCTGTAACAAGTAGCATAAAAAAATATGCAGTGGAGCAGTTGTACCACTTGATGGAGCCATTATCAAGTTGCCAGCTAACCTACTCCCACTGAAAATTAATGAGTGCAGCTGTAGTTATCAAAAGAAGACTGAATCCACTCAATTTTCTGGAATTTCAATAACCAGAGAGCCTGGCCTCTAGTATAACAGTAGGTTATAAGTATAACAGTAGGTTACATCAACCTGCCAACCTTGGGAGAAATTTTTATATTATTACCATGATAAACTACAATTTACTTTGTTGTATAAGAATGCTCTTAGGGCAGCCCCTCACCACTGATTTTTTTTTTCTTATCCCACAGTCATATTTTTTTCTTGTAATCGACAGTGTTTTATTTGCAATTAGTTAGCAGAACTGAAGCAATTTCTGCTGCTTACCTTCTTTCCTGTCTATTTTGCTATTTTTCTATTATTCCCAGACAGGAAAAGAAACAAACGACTTCATCCTAAGTAGTGAAACAACAGTCAAAACAACTGTTTAAACAGCTCTTAGATAAATCTAGGGAAATACTATTATCTCTGAATGCCTTTGTCACAATTCTTATATTGGTTTTGACAAGCTACTTCTATTCCTTAGGACTTGTATCTCACTTCCAAAGTTGTCAAATAAGGCCTATATGCACAGAGATCTACTCATTTCTGAAAGACACCTGAATATGTCGTGAACATTTGATTAATATTGCCTACATGCCAATAAATTGCTGGAAGTCACTTTCAGACTTCATGGAAAGTAAGCTAATGAATATAAAGAGAATATGAGCAATTCAAAATTAATGGGATTTTTTTTTTTCATCAGCTGCAAACTCTTCACATGCTAAATTAACAGGGAAAGCATTGAAGGACTCATTTCAATTTGCTATAGGTCTGTAAATCCAATTTTTCACCTTCTCTATTCTAAGGGAATTGCTAATTGGAAACACTTTCTATTTTCAGCAGAAAGTACAAAGCTCCATTTAAGGCTATTTTTAACTGACATTTTAGAGCATGCATGTTATTTCAGAACACAAATACAGCTTACTCATGTTTGTTTCCTCATGCAAGGGTAGAAAAAGGAGTAGGGGTGTGCTTTCCACTTCCAGAAAGTAAGTGCTTTGGAAGAAAGGAGATGGAAAAAAGGAGTTCTCTAGAGCAGAATAACTGCCTTTCACACACGTATTGCCATTTCTCTGCTCAAAGGGAAACATAAACTCGGACAAAGAGATTTTATATTTAAAGGTCCACATAGATTAAATGTAAACCGCAGTTTTTAAAAATGGACGGCTTCCTCATATAGTATAAAACTGTAGGTTGAGTTCAGCTGCACAGTGATTAACACCAAATCTGACAACACTGGAGGTGGCAAATGAACTGTACTTGGCACTTTGAACAAAGCTTTCTTAAAGGTTTAATAATTTCTTTTTGTATTTATTCATGTATCTGTAGCACCTTCTGAGGAACTTTCTTTTTCTTTCATAACAATTTAGGAATTTAAAGACTATGGATAGCTGGCTTGATCCCCACTCCCAGTAAGAATTGGAAATATTCACTACCTCTAATAATCAAGTTTTCTCATTTCAGTTCCTAGATAGGTAGCTCTCAAATCCCTGCCATTCATTCTGTGCTCTTCTTAGACAGCAGCATTTTGGTCCTCCATGATTTTACATATCCTTTAATCCAAGTAGGCTACAGTATCCTCTCATCCTTTTGATATATTTTGGGGACAACACTATATCATATTGAAGTTGGACCTGGACTGCCTAATTTCCCACATCTTTACTGGTACTCTGAAATATAAAAGAAAGATAAAGACTTGAACTGTGTGAGATTATTCTCTCTCATTTGTGTGAATGAGAGCAGGAAGTACATGGTTCATCACAGGAGCAGATATGATGACAAGATAGCCTAAGAGGCAACAGTATAGCATAAAATGGGCAAAACTTTCATTCACCCATTCCAAATAGAGACATGCTTTCCATCCAGAATATCACATTGCTTTGGATATACATGATGAAAAGTAATCTGTTATTTATACTCTCATCATTACACATGATGAATGTGAACAATTTGGATAGTGCCCTTTGTAGAACTGTCAGGACAGGATGTTAAGCGCACCAGACCTCTATATATCAGAAAAGAGCTGCCTTCCATCTCAGCCACACGTTCTTCATAAATCGCTGGGGAGAAACCCATTTCCTCATGAGTGTGTGTCTCAGTGACAGCATTTTTAATAGTTTCATGATTCTGATAAAACCACATAGGTGACTGGTAAGCATGGCTAATGGAGAAATTGGCGCCTGACTGCAGATTCTGCCCCATCACCTGCAGAGACTTGTTTTTTTAAAGGAAGATAGGAATCACTGGGATGAAAAATATGACATGCCGTACATAAGCCAAAATAATTTTGGTTTTGTGCTTTTTTTGAGATGCCAAAAGCAAGCTGTTTTGTTCTTTCCATGGTATCATTCAGTCCATGATTACCACTGCTACCACTGGCAGGAAAACACAAGTTAATTTTGGCCATGGTTGCTTTGTCCATGTGCCAAGCTCACTTGATACCACTCTGCATTTTGTCAGGATATCTTATCTCAGGCTCAGCTCTATTCTAATTGTAAGAAGACACAGCTTCTACTCAGCTTTGGGTACAGACCAAGTGAGTCTGCAAGAGGCTGTGCAAACAGGTCCTGTGTGGTTTACACTTCTAATTTCTTAGTAATAAAGACAGATTTACTGCATTTATTTTGGACACAGAGGAAGTAGGAGGAATTACTCACTGTTCCAATAAAAAAGCGCCTACAGGAGGGAGAGGGAAAGCTGAGCTGTGAGGCAGATTTATATGCCTCTCTAATAGCATCATGAGTTGGCCAAGCAGCCCAAGTATTTTTGCCTACACTGCTCCTTTGCTCATGCTGTGTGGTCCCCATTTTCTAGCTTTATCACAGTTACTCTCTACTCTGCATTACACAAGATCTTCTTTTCCAACACCTCTAGCTGCAGTGAAGTCGGACTTAGTCTTCCCAACCCCTGTGGCCCTGGGTTCAAAACTTAGAACAAAAGCAATAATAGCTTCTTTCATTTTTAACAAAAGAGACTGCACAGCACAAAAACTGCACTGCAAATAAATAAGTTAAGTGATTATATCTTCCAGCACAACCTCCTTAGGCACTTTGTTCTAAACACGAGAGAATGTGCCAAGCCTCCACCCTCGTAGTGGGACCTGGATTGTCACCAATCTCCACAGTCTGGAAAGAAAACTGCACAACTTAAAAATATTCTGGGCTTGCAAAGGAACTAAAAGGAACAAAGAAATCACAGCACTTATTGGCTATAATTCTGGGAGGCCCCAGAGATCCACAAAGAGGCGTCTTAAACTCAAATTCTTTTCTAAAGTGCTGAGAAATTATTCTTGCCAGTAATTTCTTTTCTGGGACCAGATTTTATTAGATAAGTTCTACCCCTTCTCCTGGCTGGCTGGCTGAGTCAACATGTGCAACATTTAATTTTATTCATTCAAGTTTTCTGGAATAGTGCTTCTTATATGAACAAAAGCTAATCTATGCTCTAGGACACAACAACTATAGATAATTTTACCACTCCAGCTACCATCTGTTTTGCTCTTTAATTACATTACTGGCCTTAATATCATTTTTTCCTCATCATAAGCAATTGGAAAAACATTAATTTTTACTACCCCAAGAAGATCATCAGTATTTTGCACCTCCTGTCTGTTAGCAAGTGATCCTTGCGACTATATTCACATAGAGAAATATGATTGCAACAAAGTAGTATTTGACTGATGGAGTAAACTGATGGAGTAAGGGGCAAAACAGATGAAAAATTTCATTACCAGCCAAACAAAAAGACAATATAGAAAGACATTTATTTACTCTAGTATCATTGTCTAGATTTTGGTTCCATTTTTATCACAACATAAATCTGCAGAAGTCACTAGGACCTTTTATACTTAAGGATATCTCAAAGAAAAACTGAGCCTTTTCTGAAAGTTGTTTATCTTTTATCTTTTTATCAAATCAAGCAAAGAAAAAAAAAAAAAGTAAAATAACTTTCAAGCTGCATGGTTAACCATGCAAAAAATTCAAATGCACAGAAATACAATTGCACATGCAACTCTAACTCTATCCTTCTTATATATTTGATTCCATTACTGTGCTTGATTTTTCATTCCATACAACAGTATGCTATGGTTTTCTGGAATATGAGCGCTTTTGAAATATTCAGTAAATAAATAAACAACCTACAACCAGTTTTTAAGAGTCTGTTAAGTCAGTTTTATTAAATTTATTGCAAGTACATCTGCATGTACTATTTCCTAAGGCAACATCACGAATGGATAAAACTTGGTTACATATTTTTGGCCCAAATGATTTTCATGAAAATAGCCTGTATTTTAAGTACTTTTGGAAAATGACCTAAATTGTACTAATTTCTCATTGCAGTAAAAACATAGCAATTAAAAAATAAAAATCAGAAACTCTAAATTTTAACATCAATATAATTTTATAATATTTTGTTTTGAAAAGAAAAGTATAATTTAAAGCACTGAACATTTGTCTTTTACAGAGCAGGATTCTTTTTTTTCTTTTTCACAAAGTTTATCTTCACTGTTATTTATTTATTTAGATTAGTTAAGCCTACACATGATATTGCTTCATTTTTATGTCGTGCAACAATCATGCACCCAGTTTGATGGTATGATCTGTGTATATTTGTGTGTGCACAATACACATAAGCACTCTATATTATTCTCTTCTTAGCAAAGGCAAAGATGCATACACAGAGGGATCTTTGCCATGGAATTTTAGGACATGATTAACTCCATTACTGTTGACCACATAATAGGTTGCATCTCCTGATGCTCTGACTTCATTCTTTCATTAAGCAAGCTGACATTTGATCCATGCTTCTAAATGTGGTAATAGATAAATTGTTTCTATATACTCTACAAGAACTTTTTTTCATTTGGTATGATTCTCAACAGGATCTCAGCTGTTGTAAATTGCATTAACTCCTTCCTTTTTTTCTTATTTGCCCAGTACCTTGCAACATAACTATATAGTATACATTCAAAAGCTCTTGACCCTGATCATATGTTCACATAAATTAGGGTATACTTTTCTGAAAATAAGTGAATAGTAATTTGTTATCCAAATGTCTCATGCAACATATTCACATGTGAGGAACATGTCCCCATATACAAATAGAACCAGTTCCCAATCCGGCTGCAGCACAAAGGATTCTGTCTTAACCTTTCCTCCCTACTCCTTATCCTTAGGCATTCAAAACTTTTTCCACCGCCTCCAAGAGACAACAGGGCTGGGCCTCATGAAGGTTAAAAAAGTAAATGATGCATCCTCGCTCCCCACTTATCTTGAGTAATTGGCTGCCACTACTTATTTTGCAGAATTTCTGAGGGAAAACTTAGGCTCAAAAAAGTTAAATGAGCTTGAACAAAAGATGGCTAAGCTTTTCTTGTCGTTGAGTGGCAAGTAACCTACATGGTATTAACCTTCTGAAGAGAACTATTCACTGAAAATAGAATCAGAGATAAGGTATAATTATAATCAGAGTTGTGGATCTACAGCATTGCTGAACAAAATATCTTCCTGAGAGAATAAAATGCTTATTTTAGTATTTAATGTTGTCTCTTTTTGTACATAATTGCTTGAATAACAAAAAGTAGCATAAAGATTTTGCATTTTCCTAGTAATAATAGCAATGCTAAAATCACACTGAAATCATTTTCAAGAGGAAATGTGATACCACTGCTTTTGTATTTCTTTGGAAAAAAATGGTCTTTCCGGTGTTAATAAAAGCATAATAAATCAATGCACAAGTTTAATGAAACTTGCATAAATAAATGCTAGAGGATCGAATTTGTGATGATAAACCTGAATATTTCCACAGATATATTTAAGTTCTCGGCTTCTTAAATGGAATTTACAGCACTCATAGATGTCCATGATATCTGTGTAGTAGGAAAAGAGATGGAAAAGAGAACATATGGAAGAGATGTCACAGTGAACAGTAGGATATCTGATAACCCTGATAACAGATTTCTTTTTTTTTTTTTTGAGGGAAGTAGGGGGAGTCCCACTTTGTAGTTGTAGTCAAGTAGTTAGATTTTACACAGTTCAAAGCACAGTTACACGGAGTGTTTGGAAAAATGTCTTCAGTGCCAGCAACTCAGAAAAAAAATGGTCCCACTCAAAAAGAACTCCCTGTTTCTCTCTAAAACTCAATGCTCTATCTTTTTTTTTCAGCCTATATCCATTTGGTACTGCCTGTAGGACCTCTTCTGGGCTGGAATAATGAATTTATTCTTTCTGAAATAAGCACTGGGGAGTGGTGCATGAAATGGTCCTCATACTTCCCACTTAGCAATGGATTGTGCCACTCAAGGTCTTACTTCCTTCCCAGTGTCCATGATGGCAATAGGGATTTTTTTTTTCAGAGAAGTGTGTGGGGGGGTGGGGGGGGAAGAATTGATAATATTAATATAAAGAAGTTTTTGATTGTGCTTTATGCCAGAATTCAATAAAGAAATCTGTATATAAGGATGGTGAATAACAAGTAAAAGATAGAACAACCTGTGGCATACAATCTTCCTCCTATTTCCTTATCTTCTCACAGATAAGGAGCCACAAAATGATATAGCTAGAGAAAAAAAGAATTATTTTCCCCAAGTGTTAATACTTGTGACAGCCTGAAATTATTAATTCAAAGATGTGACAAAGTTCCAGTTTCCTTCCAGATTACACATGAATCTTTGTGGACCACTGTTCACCATAACCTTTTCTCCTGAATGCTTTTTGTTTGTTTTTATGCTTTTTTTTCATGGATATACACTGCACAGGAACTGCCTTACTATAAAACTTTTTCATGAGGTGACTGTTTTTTCTTTATCACTAATAGTGAATTTATCTTACTTGAAATATTGATAGAGTTTACATTTATAGCAGAGTTTGAGCTGACCATGTTATATATAGCCCTGGAAACAAGTAAGGAGATGGGAAGGAACTTGGATATTTTTTTTAAGAGTGTATTATCCCTAATTCATTTACAAAATTTGAAAATACCTTAAAGGTCAATGAAGCTAATATCTACTGACACTTTGAAAGGCATAAAATGGTAAACATAGCAAAAAAAACCCTCCCTTGCTTAACTTGCTTTGTATTCAAAAACAAGGAGTTACAAATTATGATAGAGCTTAAAATTGCAGTATTTTGGAGTTGATATTACCATGCTATTACTATGCATTTACATCCATTTTCTGATGTATTTATCTTCTATTATGCAAATTCTATCATTTAAAAAGGAAATTTGAAATCCTCACCTGAACAAAATAAATAAATAAATAAATAAATAAAAATAATATTAAAAGAGCCTTTGAACAAAATATTAATAGCTTCAACTCCACGAGGCCCATATGTGTTCTGGTCTCATGCCTCTACAGTGGCCAGTAAATCACAGAATCACAGAATATTCAAGGTTGGAAGGGACCTCTAGAGATCATCTAGTCCAACCTTCCTGCTCAAGCAGGGACACCTACAGCATGTGGCACAGGGTGGCATCCAGGCGGGTTTTGAATACTTCCAGAGAAGGAGACTCCACAACCTCCCTGGCAGCCTGTTCCACTACTCTGTCACCCTAACAGTAAAGAAGTTCCTCCTCACCTGCAGATGGAACTTCCTGTGTTTCAGCTTATGGCCATTAGCCCTCGTCCTGTCGCTGGCCACCAGTGAAAACAGCCTGTCCCCTTCCTCCCTTCATTCTCGCTTCATGAACTTATACATGTTAATCATATCCCCTCTGAGCCTTCTCTTCTCCAGAGAAAACAGGCCCAGCTCACTCAGCCTCTCCTCATACGAGAGATGTTCCATTCCCTTAATCATCCTGGTTGCTCTCCGCTGGAACCTCTCGAGAAGCTCCACATCCCTCTTATACTGGGGAGCCCAGAACTGCACACAGTACTCCAGGTGCGGCCTCACCAGAGCTGAGTAGAGGGGTAGAATCACCTCCCTTGACCTGCTGGCAACACTCCTCCTGATGCAGGCCAGGATCCCATTGGCCTTCTTGGCCACGAGGGCACACTGCTGGCTAACTTAGTGTCAACCAGGACTCCCAGGTCCCTCTCTGTGGAGCTGCTTTCCAGCAGGTCGAGCCCTAATCTGTACTGATCACTGGGGTTATTCCTTCCCAGATGCAGGACCCTACGCTTATCCTTATTGAACCTCATGAGGCTCTTCTCTGCCCAACTCAGCAGCCTGTCCAGATGATGGCTAAATGATGTCTAAAGACAAATGAAAGGTCAGACAAACCTACTGTAATAATGACAGTGAATAATTTCCTTGATTCTAGAGAGAAGAGGTTCAGACACTCACCTACAAAGACATTGGTGAATTTCAATTCCAATATTTTTTTTCAATCATTGACAATTTTTAGACATCACAGCTTATGCATTATGCAAAGCATTCTTTCTGCTTGCTTCAGATCTATTATTAGTTTCATTTGATGCTTTAAGTATTGAGACACCGGTTCTCCATTTCGAACTTCTCCTTTCCACTCAGTTTTATGTATCTTCATGATGTCCTCCCCCATCATTTTTTTTTTTTCAGATTTGTTTTTTATGTCATATCATAAAAATATTTCACAGTTTTGGTCATCCTTGTTGTCCTTCTATGTATTTTTTTTTTCAGTTCTCATATATATTTCCTATGGTAGAAATGCTTCCTTATAAATTAGGTGAATTAATAGTAGAAATTAGTCTATTTCTTTTTGACTATCAAAATATCATATTTTCATCCTCCGAAAACTCATTGCATGAATGAAAGGACCTGCTTCAAGCCTCTGGCAGGCTCAGAATCCTGTCACAATCATGTGTATTTTTATCTGTTTCAAAATGATGTGGGGAGAATGCTCGGCAGAGATAATCTTTGATTAAATATTTGCATTGTCAGCAGTCATCCATTGGGCAAAAATTTTTCTGGAGCTCAGCCTTTACTTCACCAGTGGATATCATATGATTAATTAATTGATACTTCGTAATTTTATATTACTTTATTAGACAAGACCCAGAAACAGACCCTATTTTTTTTCTGAATTTTATCACACAAACGTATGTGATACGCTCTTTGATCATGACTCAACTTGATCCTTATCTGATTGTATTTGAGAATAATTTGTTTTCCTAATTGAGCAGACTTCATTGCTGATAAAACTATTTCAGTGAATTATATTGAGCACTTGAAATGTGGCCTTTGAATGTCGTAAATGACCTAACTCTAATTAGACGAACTCAAGTCTGAATTGATTTGTTTCATATGTCACTTGGAATAAATAATCTTCACTAGAATAAAGTTTCTAAGGTTTTATTTTGTGATTTTGTTTTTCTTTGCATTGTTTGTTTGTTTCCTGAGGCAATAAATACTTTCTATTTCAGAAATTTCTTTTCTCTTTTTTCTTTTCTTCTCTTTAGAATTCCTCAGCTTCTATTAATTTCAGCATTTCAAAGCCAGCTGTTGTTGTGACAGTCTATTTGAGAAATTTGGGAGTCTGATGGCTACTCAGAAACCCAACACTTTGAATGACAACTACATTGATTCCCATAATTTTTCCAAGCAAAAAAAAAACCCCTTATTTTCCCAGTTTGGAAAGCTCCACAAAAACATTCTGTAGCTAGCAACACAGAATGATTTGTTTCTGTGTTCCTCTTAATTTTATGGGACTCTGTTTTAATAAGTTATCAGAATAATATATAATATCATAATAGGTACAATTAAAATTTTGCTACTGTAAGACTACTTAAACAGATTTATATTATCAAATGTGTAGGTGGTACGGGATGGATAGTAAATTAGCTGAAAACGTAAGGGCTCAGGTTTGTACACCTGAATGAGTTTTTCTATAAATAATGTTGTGGTAATGGTAAGAAAAATGGAGAAATATTTACATTTTAGGCCTCAATTCAGTAAAAGTAATATTTTGCTCTGGATGTTATGACTCGTGCTTCAGGATTAAGAGCTGTGCAAGACTGAGATCCAGTGAAGGAAGTCACCAGTTTGTAGTCAACATCTCGTTATAACAAAAACATTTAGAGGAAGATCACTAGTGGATACCTGGAAGTACCTGGAAAGGAATAGCACTTTTAGAGTAGGCACCTAGAATTGCCCATATCTCTCCACTCCATACAAGACATCCAAGTTAATCAATATATTCAATACAATGGAAAAAAGACACATTTGAATATCCTGGAAATATCTAAAAATGTGTGAATGAACCACTTAGGTTCAGTCCAAATGATGCAGGAAGCCATATCATGTTCTTAAATTATGTCACAAAGTTAGGACCATCTCAGCTGCCTGCTATTCTTTCCTGGGATATTATTCAGAAACAACCAAGCTTAGAGTTTCAGTATTTCACAGTTCTCAGCAGTAGGTAAAATATTAGCAATTAGGAATCAATGATGACACAGAAAAGATCTATGACTTAATAAATTTATATGATTTAACAGAATTTAGGATTTATAAAAAAGATTTAGAGATGAAAAGGAAAATGTTCTACTGTTGTTATAATAAAGGAAAATAACAGCATAGACAAACTTCTTTTAATGAACAAGAACTTAAAAGAGATTATGTTCCTGGACATTTATGGATTCATTAAATGAATACCGAACAACCCCAAAAAGTTCTCTCAGATGCTTTAATAAACAAAATAAGTAGTTGCTGATTGGATCCTGAAGTAGATCTTTAAGTGTCAAGAACTCTTTACTATTAGGATGGAGAATATCAGAAGCATGCTGAAAAGTGATCCTGACTCCCTCTTCTCTCATGCCTGATGCTGAACCACCATTTATTGTAGCTCAGATTCATGCAGCAATGAAAATACAGCAGTTGCATAATCACAAAAGAAAGCTAAGTAAGTGCTGTCTTTCTGCCCACAGGGGAAATTAACTGTGAATGCATTAATTATGTAATGCAATTATTTAGAGGACATACCCCACATTAATGCATAAGACAGTGTTGTTGGTTTTTTTTTCAAGACAACTCTGGTATTTCTTTAAAATCATGGGTGAAAAGAATGCAAATGCCAACAAAGAAGTAAAGCAATACTTTTGTTTTCTGAAGGTCAAGGTACACTAATTGAAGCTGATGAACCAGAGTTGTATTTAGTATCTTAACCTCCTCTAAAAACCACATTCTTTAAAAAATCTTCAAAGGCTTCAGAGGTGCTGCAACATTTGCTCTTTGGTGTATAGTGCTGTGTTTAAACTCTCAGAAGTGTAAGCAAAAAGAACTTCCTTTGCTTTTCGTTGGGAAAAATTAAGATGTGTATACATAATTTACACAATGCATTTTACAATCTACATTTGTTTCTCTTCTTTTTGTTTAGAATAATCTTCTTCTCAGAATGGAATATATTTATTTAAAATAACAATAACAATAATGTAGCCTAGCCTGAAACATGGCAATAAACAATTTAGTATGTAGCAACCTGAAAGACTGAAATAATAAGACATAAGAGAATGCACATTTAAAAAGAGTAAACATCAATTTGATCAATAAATACAGTTAATCAACCAAAACAAGCAAGATTTTTTAGTTGCATCTGCACTCAAAAATTGTTTCTGGATTCCTATTTATTGGGCCTGCTCCTATATAACTGATTCTGTGCTTGTGTAGCTTACAAATGGATCCTCTTCTCCAAGTAACAAAAAAACATTCTTTTAGATTTTCAGATTGAGAAATATTCTGTGCAAAGGAACAACCAGAATAGCTATGGACATTTGCTATAGGCTCTTCCAACCATAATGCAGAAGGAACAATACAACAACAAACAACCTAAATGCAAAGCTTATTCTGATTTCAGAAGTAAAAACCCAAAAGAGAAACAGCTAAGGTGAGCAGCATGTGAATTTCCTCTCCGGTAATTTATCAATTTCTTGTCAGATTGTATTTCCAATGTTACTTGATCTAGACAGCCCAGGTTTCCTTCCAAATTGACTTTAGTTTTCTTCTTTAGTAACACAGTCCATCATCTTTTGTCTTTGCACTATCCAGTTTCGAGTTGTTCCTGCTGCTTCCTGAGTGTCCTTGTAGTCCACTCTGACCATTTACAGCTTCAGATTTAAGTTTGATGACAACTTTCAGCCTATTCACAGAAGCCTTGGATTATGCATTACCCTCTCTTTGGCATGAGCATGCATCCAATAGTTGAGAACTCAGATTCAGGCACAGGAAAGAGGAGCTATGCCTCCTGTCAACAAGTAGAGTTACCTCATAGAGTGGATTGCATAATCTAATTTCTCCTGTTATCTGCTAAAGCAATAGGGCTGGTAACTGTTACACAAACTGATGTGAGTGTTTCTTGTGAACACACTCTTTCAGTACGGCCACAGTTTTTCAACTGTGGCACTCACTGTCATGCTGAAGTCATTTCCATCTCTTTGTTAAAGTACCTTACAGCAGTAATCAACTGTTAATGAAATCAAGCTCAAATACCTCCCTGTGGAAGAATTGTTTGGAAATGGGAACTGAGAGGAAAACTAGGGCCTAACAGAAGTTTTGGCATTACAGAAACTTGCTTGGGGTGAGACAAAATTGCCACTTGCAGGATGGCTGGTACGCACAGACTCAGCTCCTCCATGGCTGCCTGGGCAGCACAATCTGCCCTCCTCGCAGCTGCAAAGGC
Source organism: Nothoprocta pentlandii (assembly GCA_013398315.1). NCBI lineage: Eukaryota > Metazoa > Chordata > Aves > Tinamiformes > Tinamidae > Nothoprocta > Nothoprocta pentlandii. The sequence goes on from VZSG01001257.1 coordinate 81,908, forward strand.
GAGTAACAGAGGACGGAGTGAAGACTCCGCCAAACTCTGTTGCACTCCCTGTGCTGGGCCGCTGATAAGCCACACAGCAGCTGTCCAATGGGAGATATACAATAAAAAGTCCGGTGCTGAGCCAGAAAAGTGGCAAACCACTCCTTTTGGATGAACTTTGCTTGAACTTTGCTCATTATATGCTCATAATGCCAAAACACACCTCAATCCCAAAAGTTACCCGCCTCTGAGGTACGACCACCCCTCACTGAGCATGCACTCTAGATTTTTGATTGACTGTAGCTTTAAATGAAAGCGAGAAACTTTTTCACCAATCAATAACAATATTAAGTATGACTCTAGTCACTCAAGCTCCACCTGAGTGTAAAGAAAAGTATAAAAGGTGAACTAAGGATGAAGAACTTGGGGGGAAGATTCCATCATAAGATTCCATCATAAGATTCCATCATCCATCCGTGGATGTTGTCTACCTTGACTTCAGCAAGGCTTTTGACACCGTCTCCCATAATATCCTCATACTCAAGCTCCGGGAGAGTGGATTAGATGAGTGCACGGTGAGGTGGATCGAGGGCTGGCTGGATGGCAGAGCTCAGAGGGTGGTGATAAATGGGGCCGAGTCCAGTTGGAGGCCTGTGGCCAGTGGTGTCCCCCAGGGGTCAGTGCTGGGCCCAGTGCTGTTCAATTTGTTCATCAATGAC
>VZSG01001257.1:83400-110201 GCA_013398315.1 Nothoprocta pentlandii
GGAGGTATTCAAAACCCGCCTGGATGCCACCCTGTGCCACATGCTGTAGGTGTGCCTGCTTGAGCAGGAAGGTTGGACTAGATGATCTCTAGAGGTCCCTTCCAACCTTAATATTCTGTGATTCTGTGATTCTGTGATTCTGTGATAACTCTTGGGTCAGTCAACAGCTAATCCCCCTGTCCTCCCCTTGGACTGGAACATTGCCTGAGAAGATCAAGAACTGAGACAGAAGAATCCATTGTAACTCTTGTTACAGTCAACGGGCTGATCCCCCTTCCCTCCCCTCGGGCTGAGTCTCTGAGGAAACTTGAGACTGAGAGCCCACTCCCATCTTCTGGGGTGAGTGATGATTGCACATTTGTACATCAGAGCTAGCTATGTACTGTACTGGAGAATTTCTTGTACTGACATCTGAAACCTGCTTTGTAAATGCTGCATTTGAATAAATCATACTGTTTGTGAACTCGACTACTTGATTGGGGGGGTAGGAGATCGGACCTACTGTTCGTGAATCCAGTACTGCCAGAATTGAGCTTATAGCTGGTCATGCTATTTGGGAACTCAATTCCCTCCTAGGAAGGCAATTGGACCTATGGTCCATGGACTGTTCGTGAATCCAATACTGCCAGAATTGAGCTTACAGTTGATGATGCTATTTGGGAACTCAATTCACTCCTAGGAAGGTGATCGGACCTACGGTCCATAGACTGTTGGTGAATCCGATACTGATTTGATATCTCCTTCCTCCCTCCACCACCACTACAGCTTTCAAACTGCAACATTTTCAGACCTATTATGACTTTCTTATGACTGAAAGCCATTCTGAATATTTCTATGAAGCTATGTATGACAAGAGAAGAAATATAGCAAATGAACTGGTAGGACAAATAGTGCTGACCCTAAAACAGCAATATCAAACATATGAGCTCCTAAGGGTTTCTTAAAATCTATACACCAGACTGTTTTATTTTCCATTAAAAATACTGGCACATCCATGCTGATCAAAGTTCAGATTGGCATATTCTTCTCTTCAGTAAAGTAGATCAATTTCCACACATGATAATCCCACTATAAATCTAGTGCTTAAAATTTTATTGAATAAGAAGGGTTAGCATTGAGAAAGATTTCCTACAAAAAGCAGCTTGAGAGATGGAAAAAAGAAAAAAAAAAAGATTTAAACAATGCCTTAGAATTATTAGAAGGAAAAAAAAATCAGTGAATGGCATGAGCAGACACAGCAAAAAAAATGGAATTAATTATAGATAAAATTGAGTATAGACAAAATTAGATAGGTGGTATTGCTTATCCTATTGCTTATGAAGATATCTTCCTACTGTGGAATATAATAGTAATAATAATAATAAAATCTTTTTCTTGTATGTAATTATATCTAGAAAGGTTTTGCTTGCCTCACTGGGCAAGTTAGAAAAACTGACATGCTCCTAATTCCTGTGCTGCCTACTGGCTATGCTGAGCCACATATTTCATATTGTGAGTCTCTGAAGATTAGCCTCTAACAAGTAGATGAGTGAAGCTGCCCAAGGCCCAAACTCTCAGTTGTTACCTCTTGTTCAATGATGATGTCTGGATGATCAGATGTGCACAACAGTGTCAAGTATCTGAAGTGGTAAAACTCAACACTGATTCCCAAATGGGGGGAAAATGATCTCTTTATCACTGTGGGCACTTACAAGGGAAGAGGGAAAACATGATGGATTTTAGGGTAGATGACCCCATAAAAGGTTAATAAGGTAGGGAAGAAAGTTCCCATTCTTTGTGCACCATTTACTGCTTTAAGATGTACTTGACTCAGCACCATAACCTATTACTGCTAGGATAACTCTGAAGAGGAGCAGAAAAGTTTTAAAAAGAGAGGATATAAGAACTGAAATTACATAGGTAATTATATCTAAGAGTCATCTATTTAACTCTAGGCCAGATACATCTCCTTCACTGGAAATTATGTATGTTCTTTAGCATTTGTCTTTACTGAAAGCTCTTGAGAAAGATTTTTTTTTCTCCCTGACTTAGATCCAAATGAATTCTCTGTTTTTCCTACTTGATATTCTAGGCCTATCACTACAAACTGCACCAGATTCTTGTTCTGCTGTGCCACATCGTACCTGAAGAGATGTGCTGAGCAGCTGTTCAGACAAAGAAAAATACTAATAGAAACACTAATGCAACTACAACTGATTAAAGCTTTTCCTTGCCTTATAAGAGAAAGCAATATGCAGGGAAGTGTTTCCTATGTGCAGAAAACTAAGAGCCTAAAAACAGCAGAACCTAAAAGACAGGAAAAAGATTTCACAACTATGCCTTCAAATCTGACCTAGCTGAATCTGAAATAGTCTCTGTAAAATCTGATAATGCTTTCATAAGTTAGGCAGCATCTATAGCATGTGAGCAGAATGATTGTCATTTGTGTCGTCCGTGACTTTGTGAAGATTAATGTAGTGCCAATGCAGAATTCACATTTATGAAGTAAAGACTCAATTCAGTAAATAATGTTTTTACAGGTAGAGAGAGGAAAAAAAAAAGAATTTCTAAACATAAATGTTCTTGCATTTTTGAGTTTTATATTTGTTCAAAAATTGAATATACTAGAGTTTCTGAGCTTTATTATGTATTAAAGGAGATAAGGTCAAAATCCAGCAGTATGGATAGTATGATGGTAAAAAATTTCTTCTAAGTTTAAGCATGAAATTTCATCCATTTTTCCAAGTGATTAATTCTTTCTTAATTTTTAGGAGAACACACTGGACACAAGGTGGAGCCAAAGGCCCTTAAAACAACCTATTTATTATTTTTTTCTTTTTTTTTCTTCTTCTTTTTTTTTTTTCCCTGAGAACTCATTTTCAAAGAAAGAAGTGAGAATAAACTACAAGCCCCGGGTCTGAAGCAAGTGGTTAACACAATTAGAAGTTGAACTTGAGCTATTATTATGAATGATTTAATCATAAGGGAGTTCATGAATTTTAATAACAGAGATTAAATGCATTTTTAGTCTATTATTTGAAATGGCATATTCAGCTTTGTAATGTTTCCTTTTCTTAAAAATACATGGACAAATCAAAATGTAAACTACCAACCTTTTTTTTTTTAAGATATTGATGTACATGTTTTTAAATACTGATAAAAAATGGTATTTTATTTTGACGATATTTATATATCATAAAAATGATATTTTTATCATATAAATGATATAAATGATATATACAAATGATATAAATGATAAAGCTTATCCTTTATTCCTACTTCACTGAATTTTTGACGGAATATTTTGTTGTTTGGATTTTTTTTTCATCTTAACTCTGTGGTGTGTGGGAGAAAGGTGAAATAAAATATACATAGTATCCATACTACTGCATAGTATTTGTCTTTGTTGAAATGTTTTTGAAGTCCAGAAGCAGTGAGAAGGAAATTAAAATTCCTCTCACCTTAATGTGAAATGATTAATCTTTAAATAGATTGATAAGGATTATCATTTCAACATGAGGAAGGCATATTTCGTATCATCGCATTCCCATGACTTCAAACTAATGTCCTTGTAACTTTGTAAATATTTGTTTTCTTTTACTTTCCTGACTCTGTACTTGAAGGATCAGATCACTGATAAGGTTTCAAAGTCATTATCATCAGCTATTTCCACGTCCATATATATTCCCTTATAAAACAAATTAAAGAGATTTGGGAAATTAGATCCACAATCCTGTTCATGCTAATGGCTCCAGAATTTAGCTGAAAGAAGAATGGAGCCTTCAAAATTAATCATGCTGGAATCAGCACTGATGAATTACATAGCTGAATTATTCATATTTTCTTTTTATTTTTTGTAACAGAAATATTTGGATACTTAGCCAAATATATATATATATATATATATCCAAGAAGTGAGATCTTCCTTGGGCTACAGTTCCAAAACCCACTTTTGTTATTGGAGGCTCACCAGCTATTGTTGGAAAGAGAAGTAAAAAGATCTTGAAACACACAAAAAATAGACTCACTTCATTAGCAGAAATTATTCTTACTTACATTAGTAACAATGATTAATTGATACAATACTAATATAAATGGCCCATTTAAGAAATGTCCTCTTGCAAATTATGTGTATATTTAACCATGCAGAGATATTGACACTTGCATAGACTTAGTGTAAGACCACCTGTGGATGAAATACTTATTGCTCTAGCTCCAAGTAAAAAAAAAAAAAAAAAAGGAAGACATTATCCCTAGGCAGACACTCTGATTGAACACAACAGGGAATAATTCCTTCCCCATAACTGCTATTACATGCTTGCATAATGATGTTGTCTGTCTTAGCTGCTTAAGAAAAAAAAATGTATAAGTAGCAAGAATCTTCAAAATTATTTCAAAATTCTTGTTGCTTTAAACCTCTACTTTTCCATTAGTATTCCAATTTCCCTAACATCTGCTTTGATTTAAAAAAAAAAAAAAAGATTGAGCAAATCAATCTTTCAGATTTTTTCTTTTAATCTTGAAAATTTTTATGTTCAACTAATAGATCAATACATTAATGTCAAATGAACAGTAAAAGTCATAGAGGAAGACAGAAATTTATATTTTTCCCTTTCTGTTCCCGGTCTGTTTGTTTTTAATTTTTATCTCCTTCAAATGGAACTCACTCCCTCATGCAGCTTATGTTAAGATCTAGTCAGTAGCTCTAAGCATAAAAGAGAATATGCTGAAATACAACTAGCTTAAATTTCCTGAGCTGGAACATTTGAATTTCAGAACTGCACACTGGCAGTTGTTTATGAAGCTATTCTTTTTTAAGGGGAGTGAAATACAAAAGAAGCTGTGTATTTGGAAGAACAGAAACATACACAAAATATTATGGCAGATTGCTGGAGTGAAAATAATATGACTTCTCAGCCAGATTCAAAGTCAAACTGCCACAGAATTTTGAAAGGAATCATAGAAGCCAACAGCTGCATTAAACACAGGAGCATGAAATAGTTCAAATATTATAGTGCATTTCCCAGTTCAACACTGTAAGTGAAGAAAATGACAGTATATTGCTATGAATTAGTTAATCTGGTTCTGCTTTACAAAATAAAATGAAAATCAACAATAATAATACATGACTTTCTGTCAACTTAATTGACAAAACAAATTATCAAAAAAGCAGCATTCTTAAAACCAGTTTTGACAGGGGTGGTATCAAAGAAAAAAGAAACTGGTAATACATGGATGAAATCCAGATTACTGCTGTCCATATACTTAGGCCATCTGTTTTCATATAAACATAGAGTAAATCTCATGATATTTTTATTTTTTGATCATGAGTGATCTTGAATTTGCTGCCAGAGTAGAGATGTCTATCAAAAATAGTTTTGGAATTGTTAATGCTGAATTATGCAGTGGTCCTAGTTGAAGTATTCTTTTTCGAGTGCTCATCAAGCTCTCATGCTCACTGCTCCTATTTCTCCCTCTCTTGTTATTTATGCACCCTTTATAAGCAGAAATAGGAAATTCCATCATTTTTAAAGGTACTGTCAATGAAACGTTCTTGTCAGATTGATGATCCCTAAGATGGCTATGTAGCTAGCTATTCCCAATGAAAGTAAATAATTTTATATATAATGTCCTTGGGACTTGAAAAAGATCTTTAATTTCAATCAGTTTTAAAATGAATTAATAAGTACCCTTTGAAAGATTTAAATAAGAATAGCTAATTGCAAAAATATCAAAATAACAATTTAAAAGACAACATTGCAATTTAATGGAAATCAAGTATTTCAAAATAAAATGAAAATGTGATATGTTTCATTTAAAAATGAAGATTAATAAATTTATTAAATATTTAAATTAATCAAAAATCATATCATTTTAATAAAGATTTCTAAAAGATATTGCAGAGATATTTTGTGATATACTCTGCAAAAATTTAATCTGAATTTCAGAGTATTTTTTTCTTGCTTAAAAAAATAGGGGAAAAAAAGGATTTTTTTTCCTGAAAACAAATGTATATTTGAGTTAGCTCACTGGATAACTTTACTTGAATTCAGATTAGATAAAATTGGGCAATAACTCAAAATTCTCTTCATGAACTGCAATGAAGTCATAGCTGTTTTTTAGCCCTTAAGATACTTTTAGCAAAACCCTCTTAAAGACATCAAAAAGCCCAAAATCTCTTAAAAACAAAAGTTACAAACCTGTTAGGTTATTAGTCTTATGTCCAAAATTAAAGAGGATTATGCATATGTTTAATGTCACAGAGATTAGAAATGTTATAAATGTAGGACATTTCTATTCTATTGTATGTTATCATATAAAATAAAGGAAGGAGTTGTAGCTTAAGAATAGTTGTCTTCCTGTTATAGAGGTACTACTGGTAGTTATGGAGCTATAAAATAGTTCATGAGAATTCCACCTTAGAAGATATATCAGTTTCCTAGAGTAGTAATTTAATAATCAGGGGGGTTGTAACTCTAACAGTTTAAAATATTCTCCTTAAAAGTCCTCCTCAGGAGCTGCTACTCCTTCTTGTTCCCTTCAGGTATTCAGCTGTGTTATGTTTTTGCTGAATTGTCCAATTGTTGTTTTATTTTTTTTCTGATATTTTGGAAGAGAAAATAGATGAAAAAGAAGTAGGAAAGACGAGAAAAAAAAAAAAAGAAAAGAAAAGAAAAGAAACTTGAGGAAATGGCAAACAAAGGAAATGAACTTCAGTCCTAGAAGCCTTAAAATTAAATGTGTCTTGCAAAGCATTTACTATAGCAAAAGATAAATTACAAAGAATAATATTCAGCTCCTATCACATAATGTGCTTCCTTCTCTTCAGAAAAGGACAGAATATGGAGACTCTGGGATCTGAATATATTCATGCATCTGTATTCATATCTGCAAATTAAATGAAGAAACCTTAATAATATGAATATTGACCAAATAACCTTAGGATTTAAACATATAAACGGATTCCTTTGAAACAATGTACATGTCAGTAAACCTCGTAGCCTTGAGGACCTTAACTGTTTAATTATTTATTTTAAATGAGTTGGAAAAAATATATCAAAATAGTCTTTTTTGGTTAAAACATATTCAGCAGCAATGAGTTTGCACGTTTCCTGCCTGCCTGATCCCATTTTAGTTGGGCAAAAGAGATTTCTATTAATATTCTAAGCTCTTGATCTCTTTATGTCTTACGGCAATTAATTACAAAAGTTGTTAATGTATTCTAAAAATCATCGTTTCTTTTCATGCCTTTTAAAAATTGTTACTTTTATTTTCAGCTAAAATTCTCTGTTTTTACATGTCAAGATAGCACTTGTTTTCTTGACATATCTGTCCACTCCTCATAACTTTCTTGCTCACTGGCAGAAGAAAACCATATGGGCTCCCCTCCCATTCCAGACCACCACCCACAGAGCTCTGTAGTCCCATTACCCAAGTTACCTTTGGTGGTATCATTGGCACATGCGACAGAAGTGGGTAATAGTCAGAGCAAGAGGAAACTTTTAACAATCTCTACACAACATCCCCAACCCAAAGCCCCCAAACCCCCTGCAGTGTGATGCTTGCTCAGATGCACCCTCCATTGGAAGCTCCTCCTGAAAACAAAGCCTTTAACTTGGCAGGTATGATTCCAATAGCTACAGGGGAATGTGATCTGCGGCATGCCACAGTCCTAACTGAGAACATGCATGCTGCTCTGAACAGACACAAGGACCATTATTGATGCAAATTACTGCATCTGTTGACTGTCTCTGTAAACTCTATTATTTAAGTTCACTTGCTCTCTCTGTCCCATCTCTCAGTATTAATTTCTTCTTTTAATAAGCATTCTAACTCTTTGAAAGCTTCTCTTGCGTAGGTTTTCCATTTTTGCAGAAGAGAATTCCAAAACAATTTACTACTACTGCTGAATCACACAATAAAAGGTGTTCTTTTAAAACGATATTATAAAAATAATATACCAGAGTCATCACTGTAGATACTGAAAGTTAGAGCTCTCCATTCTCCTCCTCCATTCGGTTAATGGATAGAAACCACCTGTAGAACCTGTATTTTCAGAAATACAGCTAATAAATTGTTGAATGAAACTCCTGAAATGTTTGTGCCTTGCCATGTGAATAAGTGAGGAATCCTTAGGTAATCATCTCACTTAAAATGTCTAAATCTGTTCTGATGCATATATAACCAGTGAGCCCATCTACAGTGCCACATCCACTATTAGGTGGATTCAGTATATTCAAAACAATACAGAAGGATTATCAGTCTTCAGTAAATCCTATGAAATATAGTTGCCATATAGATATGAAATGACATTCTTTTTTTCTTATGAAGTAGCATCCCAAATATTTTTTTGATAATTTAACAGTAACAAAGTGATCATATTTTCAGTCCTGAACACTTAGTCATGTGCTCATTTCATCCCATTTTACATTTTACCTTATGCATTTGCAACTCTCATTTATAACTGAGTCCACAATGCAATCTAATAAAAGAATCTTTACATCATTCAGCTGTAAAATGAATTCTCACTCAAGTAAGAATTTTCACAACCTGACTTCGAAGATACTGTCTTACAGGAACTGCATTGTAGGCATGCAACAGAAAACTAGCCACAAACTGTACGATTCCCTGAGTCGTCTGTCAACCAGACACATATTCAATCCAGTTGAAAAAAGATTACTTGACAGGATGTATGTGTGATTTATGTGTGATATTTGTGTGAGTTGCATGCTGTTCTCCTGTAGTGGAGCTGGTCAGAAATAGTAGAAGGGCACATCCTCATCTCAGCTAACCCAGTGAAAACTCAGAGAAATTCATGCATCCAATGTTAATGTAAAAATAATAACTTCCTACTGGCTACATTTTAAATTTACGCATGTTCATGAAGTTTTACCTTTTAAATATTAGACGTCTTCGTGTAAAGAATATAGAAAAAAAATAGTCATTATTACTTCTAGAAATTGAATTTCATTTTATGCATTTCTTGTAGAAAACTGTTGGGAATTAAGAGGACTGGTGAGTTGCTATATCTCTTTTTACCACTTAAATATATTCATATTTATTTTTATTTTTTATGTTTTTTTTTTTTTTGGTGAGAGGAGAAGAAAAAAATTATTATTAAAAAAACAATATAAAGAACTTTATGCAGAGAGATATCACAGTTATTTAAAATTTTGCCAGCATTATAATACTAGGTGGGACTTTTTACAAAGGAGTACAAGGAAGTTAGACATTTAACTGCTATTGAAATTTAGTAATAAATTCTAATTTGCTGTTTCCAAATCAGTTGCTATGTGTGTGTAAATATATATTTATACATAGGTTTTTGCATCTTTTAATATCTATATTTTTGTAATAAAAGGGGAGATGGGATGAATAATATAGATAATTATATCAAATATTGTATTATCATCCTCAAGATATAGTAACAAAACTCTGCTATGGCGAGTGATTCTATTTTCAATAGAACATTCTCACTCTAAAATTGTTTTGCAATTTCCATTTTTGGTAATATTTCCTCTCATGATTGAGTAGAGATTAGGATATTCTGTTGCATTGACTATTACTCTGTTTTATTTCACAGGGGCTCTGATTTTTCAGTTTAACATTTTCTACTCATATTCAGTTTTCCCCCTAGTGATGATTTATTTTCTTGTTTTGTAATTTGCTCTCTCTCTCAGTGTTAGAAAGTACTTTATGTAGCTGTGCTGAGAGCCTAAAAGCTTGAAGCTTAACTGAGGGCAACAGAAGTAAGTTGAAAGGCTGATTTCAAATGTATGTACAAGCAAATGATTACATAGCGTATGGTGGGATGCTGCACTATACATGGAGTTTTGGAAGCCTCCAGGGAATCAAAGAACTAAATTATTAATTGGCTTGTAATAATCACAGACCCTATAGCTTTTGCCATCAGAAATGTATTGTCCAGAGGAAAGTTTGCAGACATGACTGTTTAAAGGTCAATGTGAACAAAAACTACATAAGGACAAAAAGAAATATTGCAACCCTGAAGTGCCTTCATATGCCAAGTTTTATGTCAATATTTATACTGCTTTTTGAGTCACCATTTACATCCCCGACTTTAATTCCTTTCTTCCATGAGGAGCCAAGGAGTCCAAGATGATAAAAGTATTGCTTCCCAAACAGCACAATCTGGGGACAGAAGTCTTCTCAAATACACACTCTGAGCTCCACAATCAAGTAAGCAATAGGCTGAACAGAATGCTATCAGCATTTTGTTTACTCAGAAAGAAATATGAATTCTATTAGTATGCTTATACTTCTTCAAAATTTACATCACTGTCACTAGAAGGAAAAACAAGCCATAATTTAATTATTAAAAGTGGAAATATTGCCTTTTTTTTTTAGTTCTCGTTTAAAATCATTATTAAGCTATGTCCTGATATCTCTGTTTTGTCATAGAATCTTATTTCAGTGAATCTTGTGATATTAACCCCTTTCTAAGACAGAATTTAAAAAAAAATTACTAGTAGACATGAATTCCCTATCAGAATAGCTTTATGTGTGAATCAAAAGAACAGAATTCCAGAATAGCCAAATCCCAGGGATGCACAAATATTTAACTAACATAGTGAATGTCCTAGGATGCATTTATGCTCAAGAACTATCTAGTAATACTTAGATTAATGACAAATATAATTCACTTTTTTTTCTATTGTGATTCACTAATATCTATTAATAGATAAACTAAAATACTTTTCTTAATATTCTATTTTTTTCATTATTCTTAAACAAAACATAATAATAGGCAGTGATTTCAAGCAACATTAAGAAAAACAATATTTACTTATTCTACAGTCTCCCTAGACCTTAACATATGTTCATCAGTAGATGATTCTATTGATTTTTGTGATCCAAGATTATGAAGTTCAAAATTCTGGGGTACAGTCTTTATGAATGAACTGCTAGAAAAATAACTCATATCTTGAATGTACAGTACAGTACAGTAAAACCAAATATTGTTTATTTTTCTACAGTGAGTCCAATTCTATCCAAGGCTTTTCTTCCACGCGATAAAAATACAGCTGGTCTGTGATGTAACCATATACTATTAGTGAAAGTATGTAAGTCTTCAAACATTAAATTAGGTAAAATATTTTGTACAATATTTCAGGGCTTTTTTTTGGTTGGTTGGTTGCTTGCTTGCTTTTCTGTTTTTGCTTGTCTGTTTGTTTTAGTTTTAAATTAAATTTAAATTAAACTACAGAAGTAAATTACATTATTTATTTATTTATTCGGGAAATGGGAACACTGCTTTTGCCATGATTATTTGTTTTCCAAAGAGTATGGTGATATATTCTTCCAAACAGTGTTTTTCTACAAGGAGGTATTTTTGTAAACTTAAATGTGTGTTTGCTGAGCTACAGTTAAAGACAGGTAGACAGCTGGTAAAGCACAGTGGAGTTTTTCTTCCAACAATCTTTTCATAACCTGTGAAGCATATAGTTTTATCCTGAAACAATATAATTTATTGTAAAGAACAGAGAAGAAAAGACAGGGTTCAGACTTGTTGTGAATATGATATGACTTAAATTAGACCAAATAATAATGTTTACAAAGCCAGTAGGTATCCTCCAACCATTCCTGATTTTCTGCCATCAGGCGCATTGAAACAGGATTTCATTTTCCTAAAGCTAATTATTAGGAGAAGTAGAAATATTCCATATCACAATAAAGAAATGAGAAGATGCTTGTGTGACTAATTCATCTATTTTTAACACCTTCTATGTAAAAATCCAACATCCAGAACAAAGTTACATGTTGTTGCATGTGAGTTTCTTCAGACCTTTGTGTCACATGTTCCCCAAGAATGGTATCTGTTTTGGAAAGCATGAGCACCACTGTTTTTAATGCAGCAGGACGAAAAGCCAAAGACTTGTGGAACCTTTCATAAAACATCCTTACGAAACAAACAAATAAATAAATAAATAATCTCTAATATACCCTACACAGAGTTCTGTATGGAACGTTTGTGAATCTCTGGTTACATGATTTAGCTACAGAATATGCTTTTAAATTTCTGTCTTGCCACAAACCTGTGGTCCAGAATTTTCTCATTAAAATGATACTTTGAGACAACTCTGAGATAATTTAGAAGCCTGATGTAAATATGAAAGGTATTAAAGAAAATGTAGACATATCTACCAGACCATGTTGTTAATAATAATAATATTAATAATAATAATAATAATAGTAGTAGCAGTAATAGTAATAATAAATGTACTGTAGGGAAATACTGTAGGGAAATAAATTTACTGTAGGGTAGTGTATTACTGAATCTGAAAACAGACTCAAAAAGTGAAGTTCATAAAAGCAAAGTTATAGAAAGTTCATAAAAATAAAGTAATCTTTTATTTAAAAAAAATGAATTAACCAAAGTACTCTATCATTCACTTTCTTATTTATTTCAGTAAAATCCTGTAATTCCAAAACGTATCTGGAAATGCTGCAAAATTTAAATAGTTCTTCTGAACCTAAAAAAGAGCCACCTCTCGCAGTCCATGACACTGAGGCTTCACAAGCCAGCATTAACACAGTACTATTTCCTCCAGTGGGCAGGATTTACCTGAGTACCACACCTGAAATGTGCCACAGGTGCTCAGCTGTTAGTGACTCTGTGTTAGCCCAATCGGTCATCCTGTGATGTAGTCACCAAACTGGCACAGCATGAGCCATGAGAGATAACAAATTTTAGTTGCCTTGATATGGAGCAGTGTTAATGCTGCCAAACACTGGGCACCAGCTGGTCCATCAGCATGGACTACTTTTCCGCATGGACTTTGCAACTCAGTGAAGAATAGCACAAGGACCTCATATGGACCTCCATAAGCGTGAGTGTCAACAACTTCCCTCTGTTAAATCCTCAGTGCATTTTATTAGAAAAAAAAATGACATCTGTTCTGTATTCTATTCAAGCTCTCAATGACACTCTAAATAATTGGCACTTGCTTCTCTGTGGTCACATTGTGCATTGTTACAATCTTTTACTGATTTAATCCTGCCAAAACAGTCCTAAGGATAACAGGAGAGTCACTCATTATGGCTAATTCAAAATGAATCAGCCAAAATACTGAAGTATCACTAAATAAGCTATGGACCTGAAAATGTTTTGTGGAGAACTTTGCATTTTGGAGGACCTTGAAGCTACTGTGAGCATCCCTCTCCCCTGTTCAAATAGGAAAGTACAAGGAATAAATAAATATTTAATTTAATAAATAAATCTTTAGAGTTAATAGATGCTATGTAACAAGTTGCCAAGCAATACCTATATGTTGTATTAATGGATAGCACTTAAAAAAAACAAGTATATAAACAAATCTCAAGAGCAATGATTCTTAGTTCACAGTACAAATATTTTTTTTCTTCATTTGACTAATTAAATCTCTTATTGTGACTTTTTTAAAAAAAAATCGTGTGTATATTTATAGCTTTAGCCTTTAGCATATGTAACTGCAGCCATAAAACAGAATTTAAAAAGTCATAATGTAAGATTTGTTGAACTTACTATAGAGCATGCAAGCCCTGGCCAATATGAGCAAACACTGTAGTCATAAAATCATAGAATCCTTAAGACTGGAAGGGATCTTTAGAAGTCATCTAGTTCAACCCTCCTGCACTCGCAGGGACACCTAGAGTATGTGGCACAGGGCTGCGTCCAAACGGGTTACGAAGATCTCCAGAGGAGACTCCATAATATCCCTTGGCAACCTGTTCCAGGGCTCTAACACCCTGTCAAGAAATGTTTCCTTAAGTTCCTGTGGAATTTTTGGTGCTTCAGTTTGTGGCCATTCCCTCTAGTTCTGTCAGTGGCCACCACTGAAAAGAGGCCGGCCCCCTCCTCCTCACTGCCTCCCTTGAGGTATTTATACACACTGATCAGGTCCGCTCTTACCCTTCTCTTCTTCAGGCTGAACAGGCCCAGCTCCCTCAGCCTTTGCTCATATGGCAGATGTTCCAGGCCCCTAATCATCCTCGTAGCCCTGCACTGGACTCTCTCCAGCAGCTCCACATTCCTCTTGTACTGGGGAGCCCAGAACTGGACACAGTACCCCAGATGTGGCCTTACCAGGGCCACATAGGGGGATGATCACCTCTCTCGACCTGCTGGAGACGCGTCCAGGTCTCTCTGGATGGCAACGCAGCCCTCTGGGGTATCAGCTACTCCTCTCAGTTTGGTAGCATCAGCAAACTTGCTGAGGGGGGGCTCTGTCCCTTCATCCAGGTCATTTTTGAATATATTGAACAGTACTGGACCGAGGACTGACTCCTGGGGGTATACCACTAACTACAAGCCTTCAACTGGACTCAGCGCCACTGATCACCACCCTCTGAGCTCTATTTCTGTCTGATTCGTGTGTGGTTTTCCAGGCACAGTACTGCTTGCTATAAGATAATATTTTACTATAAGGATGAATTATACACTCATAGTTCAGTGATAATATGCAGAGGTCTATGTCTGCTGATAGTCATTTAAGAACATGCATTTCCTGATGCTTATATCATTGCCAGATTATCCATTACAGGAAGGAATATTCAACCAGGCCATTATAAAACTCTTGGAGGCCTTTCTAAGGCTGTCAGAAAATATTGTTCATAAACAAAAATAGGAGCAGAAAATGACTCATTTGCAAAATAAACATATTGTTTTATTCAGTGTAGGACTGTGCAGGACTATACTGAAAATGCAGCCACAGTTTTGTGCTGAATTCTAATTGGCTGCTTTAGCTTTAGCTCACTCACCTTCTTTATTAATCCAGCATTATGGGAAAATGCAGTGAGCTAAGCTAAACTGACACTTTTTGCAATTACAGGCATTTCTGAATTTGTTCTGAAAGTATAGTAGATTGTCTCTACATCACTGCCTTGTTCACTTCCACTGTCCATGCCAATTTTCAATGGAAATAAATAGCCATGTCATCCACAGGTCAGTAGATAGATAATTAGAAAAATGAAGAAGGCTGTATTCTATTCAGTTCTAAACACTGTAATTTAAAAGCATCGGTTCTGGTTAGACTATACTTTCCTGCAGCTCAGCAAATGCTTCAAAAATTCCATTTTATTTCTACTTCTATACTTCTTTATGTTTCTGAGCTAAAGTTTTCTTTAGCATTTGATTGCTTATATTCCTCAAGACTCAAAAAAGCTAGTCAGAGAAAGAAGGTTAAAATTAGAGCAAAAGAAGAGAAAAGTCAGAAGTCTGAACTAAAACAAAACGTGTTTAGATCTGGAGAACCTAAACTCACTCAGTACAATCAGAGTTCTTTCTGTGGTCTAAATGAGAGTGAATGAGAGTTTTCTTCAAATCTTGTTGCCCCAGGAATGACCAAGCATGTTTATGCTTGATTGTTAAGTCCAGAGATTCTTATTTTAACTTTTATATGCAACAACCAGAACACTAGGTAAAATTCTTAGATGGTATATGAAGTAAGAGTTGCTGTTTTCAGCTGACTAATGCGTGAGCAATAAGCCACACACTTCTCAGAGGTGCACACTGAAAGGGCAAGAGACAGAAAGACATGAGTGCAGCCAAAAAGATTTCAACCCAATATAAAATAAAAGTTTTCACAATGGTGGTCAGACAAGGAAACAGATTAGCATAAGAATTTGAAAAAGTCTGCCCTTAGAGATATTCAAAATTCAATCAGACAGGGCTCTGGGCAACTTTGTTTAATTTCAAAGTGAGCTCTGCTTTAAGAGTCAGATTAACACCAGAGCTTGTTTCTGATATAAGTATTCAAGGATTCCAAAGAATTCAATTGAAATGAAAACACAAATACTGCAACATATTAAAAGAAAGAATCAACACTAAAGTAAAAATTATACTAATAATTGCTACAAGTTATACGAGATGAATGACGCAAATTATTTGTTCTCTTAAATGGCAGTAGCAGTCGGATAGCAGTAGGTAACTAAGTTGAACTTTGGTAGAGGTATTAAAGTACCTGTATTTCCTATATAAGAAATGTTGTGGAGGGGACACTACACCTCTGAAGACCATCAGATTCTAGTCACCTAAGTGTAAGCACTTGTCATGCACACGAGATAAGATTTAATTGTGAAATTAGGTGCTTTGGACTATGGATTACCCAGAAAACTCAATCTCTTGAGAACGTCTTCAATTAATGCAAATTGAGTGTCTGAATTGCCCTGGTTGTATTCTCTTCTATGCATAATACTGATTTCTTAATACCACCTATTTGATTTCAATGAGTATGGTTCATGAGCAACTGAATGACAAGGAAATATATATACAGATAATCTCTGTTCTCTCTTCTCTCTCATCAGTGCAGCAAGTAATAAGGTAGCAAAGAGCTTGTTTTAATATTGTTGAACAGAACTTTGACCAAAATCTATCAGAATAGTTATTTCAAGTTGGCTGCTTATTTCTTGAGGATCTTTGCTAATTCTTTTTTTTTTTTTTTTTAAGATAATTTTTGGGTATGAACTCTGATAGTGAAGTTTGAGTGAACCTGTATTTGTTCTATGTTCTGAGTTTGTTTTATGTTCTGTTCTATGCTTCATTAGACAAATTTTTTGAGACGTATATCTAACAAATATCACTTTAGTTCTTTGGAAGTTTGTAAACTTAAAGGGATCAGCTTGGTATTAGAAAGGTGATCTGAAAGGATCCTATAGGAAGGATAGGAAGCATAGAAAGACCCTCCTAATTCACCAGTAAAAAGGCACTGATGACCATTTTACATGCATTTACTCCTCTTTATGAAAGTTTACAGATTTATTCAATGTAGATATGCAGTCAGTGGATTTTCATGATACAACCTAGTAAGTTCACATGTTTTAACAAGTCTTTATGTTAACCTGCCAAGACATACTTTCCCACTAAGGCAGAAAGCATTATACAACAATAAGCTAACTGCACTGGCAAACTAGAAGGAAACACATTTTGACAGTGATGGAAAGAAAGAAAAAAATATCAAAAGAGAATAGAGAAAACAGTATGGAGATTCAAATCATTGTTGACTTTATTTGTACTGGACCAATGCCTCAAAAAAATCTCCGCATACAAAAACAAATACAAGAAGTAGCTTCAGCCAGAAACTAATGATCTCAGACTGCTTTCTATGCTACCTTACTCTGATTTTTTTTTCTCATTTGACCATTGATCTTCAACTCTTCTATGCTTTTTTTTCACAGTCTAACATTTTAGCCAGTTTACAAGTATTACAATGTTTCTCATCTTAATTCTCCCTTATTCCATTCTCAAAGGAACCATCATCACCTGATAATTTCAAATATGTATATACTACAAATATATACTACATATATATATATAGGTGTTTTCATGATTTTAACAAACTGTCATTATAGTTGCTGTGTTGTGGGTTATATTCTTTTCTTTGGCACATTGTTTTGTCTATTCAGTTTATATTTTTATAGTTAGAAGTATCATCTTTATTTGAATAGTACCTTAAAAGGAACAGAAGGAGGACACCGGGGGGGAGAAGGCTTATAATAACGCATGATTATACACTGTACCAAATAATAATAATGGTACTGGTAATAAGGAGGAGGAAGATGAAGCTGATGTTCCCAGATTGCTGAAGGTAAACAGCTGATCAAAAAAAAAAAAAAAAAAAAAAATCAGTAGTTTTTAGTACCAAAAAAACTCCAAAAAAATAGTCTTGATCTCAGGCCAATCAAAATTGAAATGAGGAAAAGCATATAAATGGAACAGAATTTTTGATCATTATCTTTCATGAAGTGTGTATTATTTAAAAAAAAAAAAAAGAAAAAAGAAAAAAAATGGTGTCTATTTTGAGGCAAGATATTTCTTTCCTTTTGTGAAAGAGTGTTTAACTCAATGCTAGAAAAGAGTAATAGAAGTGATCACATACAGCAGGGGTTTAAAATATGTGGTTCAACAAAAATAAAAGCATAATATCATTTTTTGTGGTCCACAAAGTTTTCAAGATGACAATATTATAATAGAAATACTTTAAAAGAAACTCACTGCCTTAAGAACAGAGTTATTTTACATGCTAATATTGGTGATCATCTCTAAAGATAGAGGATGGTAATATATAATATCTTTGATGCTCAGTCTAAGTTAGATTTTCCTTGGTAAAAATTTCACTTTCTGACCTTAACCGAAGGCTTGTGAAAAGGCAATACTAAATAATCACACACACAAAACAAAAACAAAAACAAAAAAACAACAAAAAAAACCTCATTAGTATATTAAAAGTGCCAATTAGTGATTCTATCAGTGCGTTTGAAAAAAAGGTAGGGCTGATCTTCACCATTAGAGTTCTAAGCAGAACAGGGTGTGTCACTACATTTAATTCACTCAGATTTTCAAAATTATCAATATACCACCTCTTTAGGCAAATGTCTAAACCAGAAAATCTGTAAAAATTCAACAAGAGTCACATTTTTTTCACAAAGTATAATAAATGTTGCCAGCAGATACTACTGTCTTCTAAGTTTTCTAATTAATAGGTCCAGTTTAGTTTCTGTAGCTAGAGAGGTGCTCTTGCACAGAGACTGCTGGCATCTTGCTTCTGCAAGACAGAGGCTTTTGTTGAATTCAGAACCTTAACCTCCACTTTCATAAATGCTCCAGGTATTTCTTTCTTTTCTCAAAAGAGCAAAGTGAGGGTATCTTGACAACCAGGTCTGAGGTTGGTGCTGCCCTAGTCTCTTCTTTGCTACCCATGTTATTTCAGATATACCCATGCTTGCTATAATCATACCTCCTAAACACTGGTGCTGCATTTATGGAATGGTAAAGTTAGCTTAATGCTAAGGTAACTTGAAACATGTTTCATGATAAGAAGGCCACAATGGAGGGATACAGGCTCTTCAATAAGAAAGGGATGGGAAGACAAAAAGGAAGTATTTGTACTCTGCAAAGGAGCAAGATCATATGCATAGAGCTTTATCTTGGAATAGATAAACAAGCTAGTAAAGAGCTTGTAGATAAGGATAAGAGGGCAGAGAAACTTGGGTGAGTCATAGAAGCATCATCTGGGAGTCCTCGTTGACAACAAGTTAACCATAAGGCAGCAGTGTGCCATCGTGGCCAAAAAGGCCAATGGGATCCTGGCCTGCATCAGAGGCAGTGTTGCCAGCAGGTGGAGGGAGTTCATCCTGCCCCTCTCCTCAGCTCTGGTGAGGCCGCACCTTGAGAACTGTGTGCAGTTCTGGGCTCCCCAGTATAAGAGGGACGTGGAGCTTTCCTAGAGAGTGTCCAGCATAGAGCGACAAAGATGATTAAGGGACTGGAGCATCTATCTTATGAGGAAAGACTAAGCAAGCTGGGCCTGTTTAGCTTGCAGAAGAGAAGATTGAGAGGAGATCTGATCAAAATGTGTAAGTACCTGAGTGGAGAATGTAGGGAGGAAGGGGCCAAACTCTACTCGGTGGTGGCCAGTGATAGGACAAGGGATAATGGGTGTAAGCTGCAGCACAGGAAGTTCCATGTCCATGTGAGGAAGCATTTCTTTCCTGTGAGGGTGACAGAGCCCTGGAATAGGCTGCCCAGGGAGGCTGTGGAGTCTCCCTCTGGAGATCTTCAAATCTTCACAACTTGCCTGTGCCATGTGCTCTAGGTGTCCCTGTTGGAGCAGGGGAGTTGGACTAGTTGATCTCTAGAGGTTGCTTCCATCCTCAATCCGAGCACTAGAGCACAGGGCTTGTGAGAACTGTATGTTTTTCAGGCACAAGAATTTTTATAAACTAAAGTCATAAAAGCAAGAAAAGAGTTTCTTAAAAAAATAAAAAAATTTAAAAAAATAAAAAAAAAGAATTTTTGGAGTTTGTAACACCTATTAGCTTGAGGACTCAACTGAAAAATAGCAAGATAACAATACAGAAAGAGCAAGCAGGAAAGAGACAACTCTGCACAGCTGAGGGTCAGCTGTTCCAAAATGTATGAGAGACTGACACACTCCTACCTGGCTGACACACATTAACTTGCATCAGGAATAGTGAGCATCTTACCATTTAGCCAAGCACCTACATATAGTGACTTGTCCTACTTATAGTGACTTGACTGAGTACTCATCAATAAATAATTGCTGTGTACCCTTAAATTTGGTACTTGCAGAGCCTTTTTGCATATGGAAAACATTTTATAAACAAAAGTGGCTCAGCAAAGGGAGGTTCACACTATCTTGTATCAGGTGAAATGAACTTGAATACTTCATTGAGGAGCTTATTAAGCTCAATAAAGGTTATTAAAATAAATAAATCCGAGTCTGGAAAATTAATTCAAAGATCTGAAAATAAGAACTGCAGTCACATCCATTGTGTTACAAAGAATGAAGCAAATGAAAACCAGTTTCTGCCCTTGCCTTGAGGATACAGGGAATTTTCATGTCTGGGAACTAGGTTTATTTGCCTTCAGACCAAATAAAAAACAACACATTGGTGAACAATAAATAAATAAATAAATAAATAAATAAATAAATAGTTTGTATTCAAGTGTGACTTCAAATCCAAGTTAACATCACGTCATAGACATAACCACAGCTCCATGCTCCCCGCTGCTAGAATTTCCAGTTCTCTTGCACTGTGGTAAATTCTGGGCAAATTCTGGACAAATTCCTAGACAAAATCCATGGCTATTTTACTTTCTGTGACCTTTCTTTAAAATTCACATTATGAATAAACATAACACATTAATCTTCACATTATTCCCACTGCTGACAAATTTTGAGCTGTCTCTTGATGATCATATGAAGGCATCTTCACCAAGAAAAGCAAATTGCCTTCTTGATGTACGTGATAATTTGTTTCCATTACACTCAGAAACAGACTTTGCATTGATGCTTGTTTACCGGAACTCCTGGGTTGAATTTAGCCACATACGACAGTGTAGTGTGACTTAATGAAATCTTCTGTAAAATTAAAAGCAAAACCCAAAGTTTTTGTCCTATCTGTAGCAGAAAAAGAAAGAATACACACAGTAACTAAAACCACAGAAAATATTTGAGAAAAAAATACAAAAATAAATGATATTTATATTAAAATAAATGTAAAATGCTTTCTATCACTTTATAAAGAAAGGATATCCAGACTTAGCTATTGAAATCTTATATTGCAATTTTTTATGCTAATCTGTTCCTCTATTAATTAATTTTGCGTATGTTAAGGTTACCATCTCTTACAGTTTCCATTACAAATAGGACAGAGATAGTCTTATCTTCATAGAAAAATGCTTGTCATTTTAGGCTTTGTTTCTTAAAGCAGTAGAAGAATCTGTTTTCCAGAGATCACACAGAATCTTTCTGGGAAAGCATTTGGATGCCTCTTGAGGTCTGAACATGCTTATGCAGTGTTGTGCTAAAACAATGCTGTTCATATTACAGTTTCTAAAATAATGTGGGGACTAGCCTTTTAAAATCAAGACTCTTGTATCAAAACCTTCAGAAGTTTGTCTCTGTATCCTGGAGGGAGAAATACGTTACCTCTTCTCAACCTCAGAACCAAGAATAACATCATTACAATGACCTTCTTTATTTCTTTCATCTACTAATGTGACAAAGACATGAAATCAATAGCATACAGGCAATGTATTAGTGTAATGCAAGAAACAGAACAAAATTTCAGTGCCCTTTGAGTCCACGAATGGCTTTGTCAAGAAATAATAGATCCAGGAACCTTTCTTAGTTAGAAGTCATATGATATTTCCTAATGCTAACCTACCACAGAAACACTGAATCAGCCTTCTGAACCTTCTGGCATTTAACAGGCTGGATTTGTTATTCAGAACTTAGATCAGGCAGTGGGCCTGCCAACTCAAAGCTACATTTCAGTCAAACTCAGATTATTCTATATGAGGAGAAAAAAAGCATAAATAAAATATGACAAAAAATAGCATGATTCGGCTTTAAAATATATATATATTTCCCCCCCTTCTCTTCCCTCAAGAAAGAGAAAGCAATACTCCATGATTAGATTTAGGGAACAAAATCTATTATTTCCTGTGTAATACAATGATTGTTTAATAAGAACTTTTCAATTCAACAACAATCTCTTTTCAAATATGTAGAAGAAATTACTCTGTGATGTTGGCTTTACACAAAGGGTTAGTCAGAACAGGCCTGGCTTCCACCACGGCTCAGAGTCTGACTTGAGGAGCAGTGTATATGATCTCTATCCTCACTTTCTACACTTGCCTTTAACATTACTTTATAGGCTACCCAGACTTAATACAAAGGTAGAAAGATCAAATTTTTATTCTCCATCTTCCAGACGAAGGAGCTGAAGAAATACAAGGAATGATTAGATGGTGAAATATGACCTAGTTCAACAAATCTCCAGGGGCAAGCTGGCACAGGAGGATCGAATCACTCAGTGTTGGTTTAGGATTTCAGCAATCTTTTCCGCTCTTGCAGTTAGGAAAGAATTACAGCTCACAACTCCTTCCCTACAGAGCTCACACAGAGAGTGAGCAATGCAGCATGAAACTCCAGCACAAGCAGAGTGGGGGGTAAGGAGACTCTGTTTTCTTCTAAATCTGGCTGCTCTCGTGCATTTTAGACCATCTCAAAGGACAGAGGATTTCTGTCAAACTTCAAGTTGTTCCTTTGTACAGTCCTGTAGGCCACCGTCAACCAGTATCTCCACCAAACTACATTGGCATCTTTATCCCTATATCAAAGTCTGGAAGCAGGAAATTTTGCAGGAACTAGATCTCCAGCTGTTTCCCAGAATAGTGGTCTCCAGGGAATATTCTTTTTTTTTGCCATTGCAAGGCCTCACTCTAGGCTCTATTATAGAGTGTAAAGATATGGGAGTGAAGATTTAAATTTTAACAAACAATCACAAGTTTAAAGTACAGTTTCACCTCAGGCATGTAATAACAAGCCTTTTGCTTGTGATGGACTTGCCTCTACTCAATTAAAAAAAACTCAAATTCAGTTCATTAATCATGAGCTTGTTTTTTTTTCATTTTATTCTGATTCCCTACTGAAAGCACTTTTTTCTTTATTTTTTTTTTAGTTAGACCTGAAATCTGCTCAGATGGGAATGTTTATGTATTCTGCTGAGAAGTTCTGCAAGGAGCCTGATATACCATTTGTGCTTTAGTACTAAAAATAAAATGGAGTTCCGGCTGCTGGATATGTGCTCAGGATAAGGAACTGGAACTGGGGAAAAAAAAAACACATTTTTTTCCCATCAATTAGATTTTTTTTTTTTATCTATAGCAAATGATAATGTTATTGGTAATTTTGTTACCTGTAACAGCTCATTATTTCATTCTTACCTTCTGAAAAAAATCTATAGGATAGTGAGGCTAACAGAGCATTGGAACAGGTTGCCCAGGGAGCTTGTGGAATCTCATTCTCTACAAATCTTCAAAATCCACTTGGATGCAGCCCTGTGTCACATGCTCTAGGTGACCCTGTGTGTGGATGGTGGTGGACTAGACGATCTATAAAGGTCCCTTCCAACCTTTATGATTCTATGATTCTATAATTATGTATATCTCAAATATTATGTATGGCTCAAATACCTCACATCAGCTCGTGCTTTACATATGCATTTTCTTAACTTTGTCTATGGTCATGTTTGAGTAACTACATTATCTATGGCACTGTCATATGGGAAAAAAATAATATAATCCTGCATATTAAAAAGCAAAAATTCTACTGCTGTCACTATATTTATGGGAAAAGAAGCTGGATTTTGATATTAATGTTTATTTTTAATATCATTTACTTTTAATATTTATAAAAATTTAAGGATGATGATCAGAGGAGATTAGATATTAAGTCATATTGACATTGAAAAGAAAATATGAAATTCCATAAAACGGGATTTCTTTGAACTGTAAGCTACAAAATGCCAAACTGAAACTTGAAATCTGAAGTCTTAAAGCTCAGCATTGGTTAGAAGAAGTTTCCTAGTTCAGCATATAACTTTCCAAGACATCCATAGTTCTTCTCTGTGTACACAGAGCACGTCCAGTGAAAGCTGCTCTGCATCTAATTATAGAAAAAAAAAAAAAAAAAACAGTAAAACGGTACTTAGGTTTTGAAATGGACCTGTCACAATAGATGAAGTTACACACAGACTTTGTAGCTACTGGAGATAACACTAAGACTTGATAGAACTGCCTGAAATTTAGTCTTCATTTATGAAATGAGGAAGGGCCTTGCTCCAGGCCCTACATTTTGAATTCAAGGTTATCTATCTGCCTCACCAGCTACATCCACTGTTAGGATGGATGAAAATATGGATTAGTTTCTACTGATTCAAGTTGGTCTCCTGTACAGAAAGAAAGTACAAGACTTCAGGAGGAAAGCCTAAAAGCATGCTGCTCAATTGCACATTCAAATTTCCATGGATTTTCTGCAGAATACTCTGAAAGAACATGCAATGATTTAACAGAAGTGCTGCAAAGTGTCTGCTTTTGTTCTGTAATAATGTTTTAATGTCTGACTTCAAAATCCCATTTTGAAAATATTAGCCTTGAAACTTCACTTAAAATCTTACTATAGCAACTAAAAACTAGCAGCAGCTTTTCATGATAATGTCAGTGATTCCTCAGAGCAGAATGCAATGTTACACAATGTCATAGTGTGATAGGTAATATGTCAGAGTAGCTGAAATGAAATGTGAACATTTTTCACTATCAAGACATGAATTCAGAGTTCTGTGTTTCTCTTTCATCAACTGCACTGATTTAATATGATGATAAAAGCATTATACACCCAGATGAAAGCAGTAGTAATATTACATCATCACCAGGAAAAAGGGAAGTAGAGAACCCTAGGAATTTGAAGACTAAAAAATATTTCACAGAAGGATTTTTCATCATATTGCTTTCTTTTGCAGAAATATCTTCATGACTGACAGCCATAACAGCAGCCTAAAAAACCTGAATCCTATTCTTTGGTCTAAGTATGGCTGTTTCAATAAGCTGCTAAGTAACTTGGGTCAAATGGCTGCATATTTTTTATCAGATGGAGAAGAAATATGCTGTTATCTTTTAACAATCAAACTGAAATCCTTGAATTTCCTTGAAAAAATATTATTTATCACTCACAGTGTTTCTGTTGTTGTGAACTGCTTTCCTACTGATGGCTTTGAACAAGAGAAAATGGGAGCTGTCAAAAAATGTACTCAAATTGCCACAAACATCAGTGCTTAGTGTAACAAAGATCACCATAGTTAAAATGTCAGTTCCTATTTCATAGTCTTTAACCAACTCATATGTATACATAAAAGAGAAAAACAAACAAACAAACAAACAAAAAAACATGTCACAGAATCCCAGAAAATTTGAGGTGGGAAGGGACCTCCGGACATCATCTAGTCCAATCCGCCATATGTAGTTAGGGTTACCTAGAACAGGTTGCCATATCCAGATAGCTCGTGAATATTTCCGAGGATGGAGTCACCACAAATTCTCTGTGCAACCTGTTCTAATGCTCCATAAAAAAAGCTTTTTCCTTAGATTCAGATGGAATTGCCTGTATTTCAGTGAGTAACTATTGTCTCTTGTCCTACAAGATGCTTACTGAGCATTACTGAAAAGTGTGGCCTCGTGCTCTTTATATCCACTCTTCAGACATTTAAACATTTCAGCAAAATTTCAGTCCTTTCTTTTCCAGAATAAAGAACAAGAGCTTTCTCAGCCTTTTTCTATACATGACATACTCCAGTCTCTTAACAATCATTGGGGCCTTTCACTGGACTCACTCCAGTAGCTCCATATCTCTCTTCTGCTGGAGAGCCCAGAACTGGACCCAGTACTCCAGATGTGGCCTCACCAGGCCTGTGTAGACAGGAAGGATCACCTCCCTCAACCTGCTGGCAACACTCCGCCCACTGTAGCCTGGGGTATATTTGGCCTTCTTGGCCACAGGAGCACACTGGTGACTCATGCTCAATCTGAGGTCCACTATGATTCCCAAGGACCAATCTGCCTTTAGGCAGTCTTCCCCCAGCCTGGACTGGTGGGTGAGGCTGTTCCTCCTCTGGTGCGGGATTCTATGCTTCCCTTTGTTGAAATTCATGAGACTCCTCTTTGCCCAACTCTGGACCCCTGGGTACCTCGCTACTGACTGGCCTGCAGCTGGGCTTTGTGTCACTAATCACAGACCTCTGAGCTGCACATTTCAGCCAGTATTCAGTCTACCTCACACACTGCTTATCTAACCTGTACATCAACAGATTGCCTGTAAGGACCTTATGGGGGACAGTGTCTTATTGTCCCATGTCAAAAGTCTTACTGAAGTCAAGGTGATCATTGACTGTTCTCCCTTCATCCACTGAGTCAGTCATTTCATAATAGGAGGTTCTCGGAATGGTCAAGCATAATTTTCCCAGCATCGATCCTTGCCAAGTACTACTTATCATCTTCCTGTCTGGGAAAGGGTAAGCAGGGAGGTCTGCTGCTTACCAGGCGCTCGAATAAGGGACGTTACAAAGAGGCTCCCTCGGTTACTCCGAGGCACTGACTACTATCCCCTGCTTATTTTTCACGTGGGTGCTAATGAAGCCATGGGGAAACTCGCCAAAATAAAGCAAGATTACAGAGCCCTAGGGGTGGCTGTAAAAGAGGTGGGAGCCCAGGTAGTGTTCTCCTCCATCCTTCCAGTGAGGGGGATGGATTCAAGTAGGAGAAAACGGATAGGTGAAATCAACAACTGGTTGCGCCGCTGGTGTTGGCAACAGGGTTTTGGCTTCTATGACCATAGGACTCTGTTTGACGACCACCAGCTAGTGGAGCATGGTGGAAACCACCTCACCAAGAAGGGCAGGCGGGTGTTTGCCAAAAGGCTGGCCAATCTCATTAGGAGAGCTTTAAACTAAGCAGGAAGGGG
>VZSG01001258.1:39436-58221 GCA_013398315.1 Nothoprocta pentlandii
ACTAGGATGCTGCTGAGGGACACTAGATGGCACCTTTTGTTTGCTCAGTGCCTGTGGCCTGAAATAGGGCCCATTTGAATGCTGGTGAAAGCTGACAATTATTTTTGAAGCAACTGGTGCATCCATATGGATCCTTGCTGACGAAGAAGACAAAAATATCCCCGTGCTCCCTATCTAGAAGACAGGGAGGACAGAGCACCTTTTAACCACCTTGTTTCTTCTTTTTATATCTTCCCTGCACCCCAGCTGCACTGAAGCATCCCTTCATTTAAAGAGCAGGCTGAGATGGTTGTGCTCAAGAAGCGTTTTAAGCTGGCAGCTTTGGTGAAAGCCCCACACGACGCAGGATCCTGGACTGGGATTTAGGCCAATATAGTACAACATATTGCAAGGTGAATGCGCACAAGCACGTGAGTGTGTTGCGCTGTTCACAGGCGCGCGGTGCCGTTCGGGGTGTCACCTCCCCACGTCACCTCCCCACGTCACCCCCAGCCACTGCTGCAGACAGGCTGGGCTTACGTCTGTCCGGCCTCACGCGGCTACCCCAGGGAATCTCAGGCGATGCTGGGCTGCGTGGGGCTCAGACCTGAGCTCTCATCACATGCAATGGACGTCTGGTCAATAAAGGAAGCAGAGCCATGCACCTTTCACTGACTGCGCTGCAAGGATGGAGCAGATCCGGCACCCCAGCCCGAGAGAGGCACCTCGATGTATTTGGCTGCAGGCCGTGAATAAGGGCCCTGCATTTCCCTCCTGCCAGGCTCAGACTCCAGCATCGTGGTGGCACAGACGTGAGCGGAGAGCGTGGGATGTTCCGGCCTCGTGACTCCAAAGAGGGATCACGAGGAACCAGCCGGGATCACCAGGACACTTTGCCAGGGACATGAATGAGCACAAATGCAGTGCTGTGATGACTCCTTTGCAGGAAGGAAGTCTGGCCTGAGGCAAACTGATTTTTTTTTCTACCCAATGCTGAGAGATCTCTGACTGTTCCCCCTAACATGTTCCCACAGGCTTATATTTTTTAGAAAGTACTTATTTTCACTAATAGTTTTGGAAAATATCTACCCTTAACTAATTGTCCAATTTCTCGTGGGAAGAGAAAACTGACTCCACGGTTATTATGATACAACTCCTCATTCTCAGCAAAACAGAGATTTGTAGAGTTTTGTAGGACTTTACAGGGACAGAGGAATAGGAGAGCCCCTCAAATCATCAGTCCAGTGCCTTAACATCATAACACACCTAGTAGTAAATATTTAATCTCTGGGAGTCTGCAGACTCTCTGTTTCACACAGAATAGACACCACAAGTGAGAAAAAATCTCATTTTTCCCCTCACCAGCGAACCTAGTAAGTTTAGTAAAAAGTTGAAATACCAGAATTTCAGTGAAGAGTCATGCAATATGTTAAGGAAAGATCTAGACCCAGTTACTTGGACTGCTTTCAATGAGAGATCATTTCTAAGGAATAAAGGCCCAGATGATCCTGGAACTGGACCATGTCCATGGTGCAAAGAAAAGCAATGAGTCTTTTCCTCAGAAGTCCTGTCGCTTTGTCCTGGGGAGCAAATTCCTCCCTACCCCACAATCTGCCTATCGATTCTAGCCTGTGATCAAGATGCATAAACCACATTGTTGGAAATTTCCAATACCGCTATCTATGTCAGTGGGCTTGTTCTTCCATTTCCAGAGCTAGGCAATGCCTCCCATTTTCAAGGGAGGAGAAAAGAAAAAGTCAAGTTGCACATTATCAAGAGAAAAACAATCTTAATCTTTTTGTCCATTGCAAGTAATCAGTAGAAACCCCGAAGAAACAAGTTAATTAAAAACAGTGTAAAAAGCATGCAAATTTACCCTTTCAACAAATGGCCATCCAGTTTCCTTTTAGAGCCCTTGCAGTTCCTGTATTTTCTCCTACCATCTCCATCTTATACGCATTGCTTAAATTTAAGCAGATGAAGTTTAGTACGTTAACCTCACCTAAGAAATTGGTGATTTTATCAAAAAGAAAAAAGTCAAATTAATATAATTAAATGCTTGCAGACATAATGAAACTACTCAGGTCTTTCTCATGAGCAGAGGGATCAAAACGTCTCCATTTAATTGCTTTCTATATATATATGTGTGTCTACATGTGAGCTAGAATTGTCAGGGTCCTTTATAGTCAGGCAAGAGCCAGTCCTTGATTCAGCTCCCTACACATAGACTTCTGGTGCCAGTAGGGATGCCCCTTGGTATTTGAGACATCTGAATTGAGCTGAGAGTTACGACATAAGACCTACTCCCTTCCAGGCAAACATTTGGAGGCCACTTAGGATACCTCAAGAACCTTCAACAGGTTCAACTAGCTGCCTATGTTTAGACAGCTCAGCCCAGCCCTTAGTCCGTATGAGGAGAGCTGTTCAGCTCATGCTAAATTCACTTGTATTTTCTTAGGTGAATAACTGCAAGCTCCCTAATTATGTTGACTGACTATAACAAGACTGTAGACATCTAGCTCTCATGTAGATGCCTACACATGGACACCAACACTCGCTATTGGTGTGTGTTTGCCTGAAGAGGCACAGAGCATGAATCCTATTTAGTTTCTCACCTATAGTAAGAGGCAGTGATATGTAGGTGTACTGGCCAGGCGGAGAGGGAAGCCTACCTTGCCATTCCCTCAAGTATGTGTAGTACATGGGGCAATCCAGTGAGTTCCAATAACTCATTGGAACTAACACCATTCTTTCAGAAAGAAAGAAGAGTTGTATTCATGAGCTACTGCAGACCTGAGCCACATGCTTATGATTACAGTGAGTATCATTGTAAATTGAGGGTGACAGTAGGCTTTTTCAAGCCAGATGACTTGCATTTATAAAACTAAGCCCAATAAGACAGCTACAAGAGCCTGATATTCATTTGCCTCATTGAAACATTCCCATTCATACATCCATATATCACAATTCATGCTTTTTGCTCTGTTTGCATCTTTTGTTTTAGTACAAACAAACAGAAAACATGGAGCTAAACGTGCCACTGCATGGAGAAGTGGATATGCAGAGCGCTTGTGCCAGGACTCTTGTCACTCCAACACTGCTGTTAGAAAAGATAAACCAAATTATCATTTTCATGCCCCTGATACTACAAAATGTGGTGATGTTGCCATTCTGCAGCCAGATAGTTAAAAGGTTGAAGGGAGAGCACCACACTCAAGGGATGCAGCAGCCCACCTTTCCAAGTGCTTTCTGTGGGGGAACATATGTAAGCAATGCAGCAATAAGCAGCTTTGCATGTAGGAAATAGGGTCTCCTTTGCATGTGGCAAAGTGAAATACCTCAACTTAGACCTCACACATCTACAGAGAGGCCTCTTAGCTGTCAGACAAACTTGACTGTGCTCTTCTGGGACTGTCCCAATATAAATAAAACACTAATGCTCAGGGAGGCAGCCTTCCCCTTGCAGGTGTAGAGCCTGTATGGTGCTCGAACCATGGGTGCACCTTCATTCACAGGAGGGGCTAATCTAGTCAAGCAGTGAAATCATGATGAAAGCTTTGGCTTAGGGCAACAGAATGCAGGTACAAGTTGTTCTGAAGGTGGAAACTCAATTTTTTAAAACACAATTTACAAAGGATTTGTGCTGATTTCTTTCTATTATTGTATTATTACTGTACTTGGAACCTTTCTCTGGTAGAGTCTTAACGTTAATTACTAGGTACCTGGCCTTTTATTTTGCTTTGATCTCAGTTATTCATATGTGCATAAGCAAATCACCTAGAATATTTTTTCCTGAACAGGTCATGGCTACAAAAATTGACTGCAATGAGATATATTTTATATTCCATTCCATACAGGTATACCAGGCAGAAATGTGCTTTCACCACAGACCCACACAACTGCCTTGCTCTGCAGATGCACCATGAGTGAGTGCTCGGCTCCTTTGCCACATGACCGAAGTGCTTGGCACCCTCACCTCAGTAAGTAGTATATGTGGCTGAAAAG
Source organism: Nothoprocta pentlandii (assembly GCA_013398315.1). NCBI lineage: Eukaryota > Metazoa > Chordata > Aves > Tinamiformes > Tinamidae > Nothoprocta > Nothoprocta pentlandii. The sequence goes on from VZSG01001258.1 coordinate 43,421, forward strand.
CCAGATGAATAATTTATTGTGTTTTTAGGACCTCACTTGCCAGATTGATTAATGTTCAGTGAAAATCATACTCCTGACTTGGAAGGTTGGGATATTGGCAGGATAGAAACTACTGTGGTCAGTGAGGACTGCAGGGCTCTTATAGGTGTTTCACCAACAGGTAAAGAGAGGGAGGCTGGTCCATTCCTGGACTTTCATGGATCAGGAGCTATTTTTGGTAGAAGGAAAGATGAGCACTGAAGTTCCATGTTCTCTTGACCCCACTTTCACTCAATAAGCTGTGTTTCCCTTTAGTTTCTGTTTTTTCTCTTTGCTTTTTATTTTACATTTTATGTTGAAAGCATTTTGTATGTCTGTTATGCACTATTAGGGACTACAACCTGTGGTTTGAATTGATGATACCTTAGCAGAACGGGGTTGCATTGCAGTTTAATATTTTAAGAATTTGATTAATCAACCTGCAGTCAGCAGATGAATCCAGCCAAGAAAGCCAGAATAATATCTCACTGAGATGCCAAGGACTGGCCTAAAATTGCCTCTTCTTTTTCCTAATACTCTCAGGCTTCTGCTGTTGCAAATTACAGTAAGAGCTTTAGTAATCACGTCTGATACCTCTAGAAAAGGAAGTATTAAAAAAGATATTAAAATGGAAGTATTAAGGGGAAAAGTCAGTCCACCAATTTCTGCAATTGGAAACCGTCTCACCAATATTGACAGAATTCTTTGAATCTGTCAGTACAGCAATGAAAGATGTAAAGCAGTGTGAAAAAATAATTTATTTTGACTCTTAAATTGTGATTAAAATGCTTCCTTAGAAGAAGCTGTAAAGACACAGTTTATTTCTGTTCAGAGAACCGATGTATTGTCTAGAACTAAAAGCTAAGAAATAGGAAATGAAGAATCAAATGAACCCATTTCCAATATAGCATGAGGTTAAGAATAGAGTACTTAAATACTGATCTATTGAATAATATTCTTGGAGTGCGTCATGAGTGGGGAAGGTTGTGTGGGACTCCGGAGACTGAACAAAGGTGAACAAAATCACAGCTTAAGCTCAGTGTCAGCACATGCAAAATGATACTAATTGGAGAGGAAAACATGATTTTCTCATTAACCTTCTACAGTTTTGGCACTAGTAAATCAGGAAAGAGACCTCGATATGGCAGAGGACAGCTGTATATAGACACAGTCAAAAAGGAAATAAGATCATAGCCTGTAGTGACATAAAACGGAGAAAAAATGACCATGTTTGTATCTGCAGTGATATGACCCCATCTGGAAGACCATATGTAGAGCTAGTTATTCAGTCTCCTAAATGCTACCAAGAGCTATGTCACCTTCTGCATCGGGTGATGGGATTGATCAGGAACATGCAACAATATTTAGCAGAAACCATGTTTTAAAAGACCAAGATAATTTTCTTCTGAAACAAGGAGAAGTGGGAGTATGCTAGCAAAATGTAAAACAGCAGATGATCTAGAGAAGCGAGCTAGGGAACTTCTACTTAAACTTTCCTGTAACACAAGAATATGGGAAAATCAATGGTATAGATAAAGGCAAATGTCGCTAATTGGAATCAGCTCACATCTAATTTGGGAAGTACAGAATGTTCCTCACTTTCATTCCTCAGCTTAGGACACAAATTGTCTGGGTTTGCACACTTTTTTATTTCCTGTTACATTACCAAGGGACAGCCAATGAGTCCAGCAGAGAAAATAATTGCAAAGTGATAGGAAGGAATCTTGTTGTCACAGAAAGAATAATTAGACTGTGAAAATCATTAACCCAGAGTTGTGTTTACCATTAACACTCTATCAAATGTTGATTGTGTGACTAAATTGCAAAGTAAAAGAGCAGCCATAACCACTACCCAACAATATAAACAAGGTCATAATTGCTGTGAAAGACAGTATCACATGTATAAAAAGGAAAAGTATCCTAGAGATACTTTCATCTACAAATGATGAAACTGAGGAGGCTTTTAGATCTAAATCTTTGAATATTTTTTCCCAATTTTCTGATAAAACATATAACATTTTGTGTATGTTAAAAAATTCACGCACAGAGAGATATTCACAAAGATTCAGGAGCTGTTTGTGCACGGTTAATTTGAACTCATCTTGATATTTTTTGGAAACAGTAGCAGTTAGCTTGGTATGAACATGCCTGCCAAGTATAGCCACGTGAAATATCTGCTCTCTACTACCCAGTAGTCTACCTTCAACTTTCTTCAATGTTGTCATGGCAATAAGACTGTTTTTGACACTGCCATTAATGAACTCTGAGGGTGAGAAAGGTCCTTCTCCAACAAAGAGTGACACCACCACAAAGCAAATTAAATTGCTCTGACAACATATCTATTGAGAGTGAGTTCACATGTCACAGGGGCTTTTAGGATCTTATTGATGACTTTGTGGCTGCCAAAAGCCATAAAGTACTGCTGTTGTAACAGGTTTATGTTTATAGACTCTATTTGCCTGCATTGTTTGATCAGCCTAATGCTGATATATTCTGTCATTTTACCTTGACAGTTGTATTCACTATTACTCCTCTGTCAGTGAATTAATGAAGGTGTGTGTGTCAGTAATCATTTCTTATCTCTAAAATGGTAAAAAATATATGCTATAAACACACACTAGGTGACAACTGATTACAACACAACTAAATGATAAGAGCATTTCACAAAATAGACATAGGCCATCATAGTCTTCTGGATGACGGAACATTTCCAGTCAGGGAAAGAAAAAGTAATCCAGGGATATCTCTGAGATTGTTGAATAGCACAATGCATGGTGCCATATGTGTGCAGCAAGGCTCTGGTGTCCCAAAGTCCCTACTACTTGGTAACTCACCAGAGCTCTGAAAGAAAAACAGCTAATTTAGGTTGACATGTGCCACAGTACAATGCATCCATGGGGAGACACTGAATGCTGGAGCTAAACTTAAATGTGCTTTTGCATCTGGACAGGTTTGAGGCACACTGGTAGGGCAGCAGGTAGAAGCTGCGCAGGCTTCATCACTACTGCAGACCACCATAAGCAGTGAAACAGTGAGTGATGCACGTCTGCTAAGCTGTTAGCGTAGCCAAAAGGGGTGAGAAGGCACACATGGGAATGACTTAGATATCTGTCTGTGATAAACTAAGTAAACTGGTTGGCTAACCGACCAGGTAACTGTTGCCATGTACTGCAGAGAAAATGCATGCTCCATGAATTGAAGTGCAAGATGTCACTAAAATTTCTTCCATTTTCTTGGTAACCTTGTTTCCACTCTTTCCATCATTTGCTCCCACATACTAAAGACCCACTCTGTGTCCCCAGCGTTTTTCTGGTGTGAACCAGCTCACTAAAATGCTCTGAGGGCTAAGAGCAGTCAGGTACATAGACATCCTGCTGCTTCATCCCTCTTCAGTGATGCCATTTAGATCTTCCCAATGTTTCCATGTTCTACCTTGAAGCAGCTTCATGATATTGTGACCAGTGCTTAAAAAAAGATCAATAACTTTTCAGCCGTAGATTCAAGGTACTATGCAATCAAGAGCAGGTCCTTCATCTTCACTGACCTTCACTCAGCCCAGCTAAAAAAATACTGGATAGAAAGCAACGCTATGCTGAATACTAGCTGCCGCTCCTGACAAATATCTATATCTACATCTAAAAATACAAAAATCTAATGCAGAACACCTCATGTGGGCTTATAGATCCCAAAATAAAAGGATTTAAATACCCTTCAGTGTATTTCTATAACTTTATTTTTACAAAGGATACACAGAAAGTATTGCAGATTAAAGACTGCACAGTGCCTAACTAAATAATGTCGCTGCAGAAATCAAAAATGAATACTTGTTGTTAAAGAAATACCATGACTCATAACTAGAGTTGTTGCTTTTCGCTTTTTGCTGTAGGGCTAGAGAGCACAAAAGATATATGCATGACATATTTCAAAGTTGTACTGCTTATTCATTTTATTTTTGACCAACTTCAGCAAAACTATGCTAATCTTTCCCGGGGGAAGCTACTTACCCTTTGTTTTTGTGTGTGTCTGACACAGCTGATATAACCCCCATTTCAGAAAACAAACATACTATCAACACGCCCAGGAGGAGGCATCTGAAAGCTCATCTTTTGTTTTTCCATTAGGCCTTCCAGTCAGACTGCTTTACTCACACAGGGATTCACTCATTTTAATCTCCTTGCAGAAACTAGTAACATGCTCGGCCACATACTTTGTATGTAAAACTCCATTTAATGACTTGGTTCCACCCTACGTGCAAGGGTAGTGAAATTCAATATAAAAAAACAGGGTGATAGGAAAAAACAAAACAAAATATTCTATAGTTCTTACAACATAATGTGCATTTTCTATTTGGGACCATTTCATGAGCAAGAACAACTCTGTGTGTTAATTTGCTGTTTCTTTGGCATTTTAAAAAGAATTTCAAATGAAAAGTAAATAATAAACCCTTTATGAAGAACTGCATTTGCTCATGATGACAGAAAAGCTCCTTGTGCACCAAATTTAATCTTCTGAATTCAAATTATGGAAAGAAATTAAAAAGCTCATATAAGATCTGTAGAAAATAAGAAATTGTTTCTTAAAACTTAAATATTATACAGGCTTATTTTTAATATAATGATGGCATGAAATCAAATTAATTGGTGTGCTACAAGCATTTCCTATTATCAGGACTTCAGTAACAGACGTTAAAGGGGCAAGCAGATAATAGCAATTCTATTTGTTAGCAATAGAATCTTCTACAGGAGAAGACCTGGACTGACTAGAGAGAGCAAGCAATACTAGCGGACAATGTAATGCTGCTAAAGGGAGAATGTCCTACCAGAAAGTCAAATGAGGAGTATAGTCTGCAAGATATGTGAAATAATTCTCTACTCAGGACAAGAAAGTCCTCACGGGTGTCCAGCTTATGGGACACAACAGGATATTTGGAAGAACCATGGTTTTCAACTGATCCAGCTAAGATCAAGGGAAAAAAGAGATATGATCTGGATTTCATAAAATGCATAATGGTGCCATCTATCCCAGAGTAGAATAGGTGGCAGGAACATGTGATGGACACTTCAGCCCTGCAAAAGGCTTGCACAAAGAAGAAGGGGCTTGTGACTAAGGACACTGCCTTCACAGATCACCTATCTTCTTGATTCAAGTCTTCCAAATCTTCAAAGCAGCTTAAAAATCCCAAGTCTTTAAAGTAACAAATTTAGGTTCTTTGACTTTGGGTCTTTAAATGTCATGGGCAAGGTCTACATTGTCAACTCAGAGCACACAAGCCTGGGGAAAACATTCTCAATTAATGAGTATGTCAAGTTTTCTAGCTTTTCCATCATTGTGAAAAACCTTTTTGTCTTTTTTATTTTCTTTTTAAAGGTAGTTGTGATTCACTTGTCTCTAGGTGAAGACCTCAAATCTACAGTTCTGTGATTTGGAGACTCTGTATCTGAAGTCCTCAAGCACTGTACCCAGCTCTATTTCAGGAGCAGTTCTCCTACTGTCTTCAATCTGAACTGTGCCAAGTCTCAGCTCAGCAGATAAGACAATCATGAACAGAAGTTCATTCCTGTTTAATAAAAGTCTCAGTCTGTGCTAGGACACATCCTGTGCTTGAGAACTTTGTTGAAAATGAAGGAATCTTGGAACTGATGCCTTTTCAGAAACAACCTCCTGGCTACAGTGAAATAAATTGCTTTGTATGTTGGCTGTATTTTTGTTTTCCTCATTTTAACCTCCATTTGTTTCTTTGTCTGCCCTTAGGTTTGAGGATTTCAGAGGAGAGATCATCTTTGATGCAAGGTGCCTTGCACAGAACTGCAGCCAGTGAACAACAGTTAAAGTGCAGCAGAAATAGCTGTAACTAAAGGCAAGGAAAAGAATTTTTAGTCTACTTTAAAAATGTATTTTAGAAATAGGGAAAATAGAGACATTGGCACATTAATGAGAAAAGGCAATGCTTATCTTTAAATACTTTATAATCTCAGGGAAAATCTGTCTTTAAATAAAAAAATATATATATAGTATAAAAAATGTATGTACAATTAGGAAGTAATATAAACCTCTTAAGCAAAGGCCAAGGTTGAAAGAAAGAGGTATGATATGAGTCAGAAAGATTTAATTTGTGCAAATAAGCAAGACCAGATTATAGCATACTAAATTGTAAATGGAAGTAGTTAATGAGTTTATTGAATCACTAAATTATTTCTGAGGTCTTCTGATGAGCCCAGAAAGTAATGAGCACTGGGCAGGTTTGAAGAATGTGGGACCTGTCTGTATTCATTTTATAGCTGTTGACGTATCTGTGGGGTGGAGGCAGTTGTGCTGTTGGTAGCCAGACTGTTAATAAATGTGCTAATTTCTCTGAAGTTTATCTTGTTGAAGTGGAGTCTGCTTTTCCCATACACTGAGATAAAATCATCCAGGGACACTGAGGCAGGAATTCTCTAGGACCAAAGCTCGTAAAAGCCAGAGCGGCTGGTGTGTGTGAGACGAGGTTACTCCAACAAGATGGCTTGTGAGGTCTGGAAGATCATCTGTGGGACCTCTTGTTCCCATGGATGTCTATTAGCAGAGGCTTTGCAAAGTGGAGGTGCACTTGACACTTCGTCAAGTGTCACTTTGCATGTGACAGGGCAAAGGCACAATCTGTCTTGAAAACAAACTTCTAGAGCTGTGTTTCAAGGGCAGGAGGTCCTGAAGAACTTGTATGCAGAGCAGTAACAAAGAGTGTGAAACCCCCATCTCTTCTCTATCACAGCAGTTAGTGTCCGTTTATTTAGACTGGCATGCTGTTCTTTATTGCCAGAGCCTGCGCTCGTGGAGGCTGACTCTGTAATGATATGTTTGTGATTCATCATAAGTGATAGTGACTAATGTCATTTTGCATGTCATCAGGGGATTAAACACAATCCACTTAATGCACAGAAGAAACTCCACTATAAAAATGCATTTGTGATTGTTGCTGATGAAAAACGTTGGCTTCTAAAGTCTGAGCTAGTGTCAGACAAATCTGAGGGCTTCCTGGAGGCCTGCCTATTCCCTTGAAATACCTAATTAATTAACATTTTGCCTACAATAAGCAGTTCACAAAAGTCTCAGACAGGCATTACTGTCCATGCTAAATAATTTACTGCTCCTCCTTTGTAGCTCACCGTGTTATGAAAATAAATCTCTGTGTGAGTATCTTTTCAGTGCACTAGTCTTTCTGAATTCTATTAGTGTGAAAGTTGTCAAAATCGAGGAGAAAAATAGTGGGAAATTTATCAGAGAAATAAAGCAAGTTGCCCAGGCAATATGAGAGTGCTGACTGATATTGGAAGACGGGAGACCTTAAGGAGGTCAATTTGCTTTGTAATTATAGAATTACTTCTAAAATTTTGGTTTTGTCCCCCTCTACTTCCTTTCTTAGATTTACAGAACTTCTATGTGATTTTGGATCCATTACAATACCAAGGTTGTTGCAGAGCAGATTTGTTCCTAGCAGGATACGGAGAGGTTGTTCCTGGAGGTAGGAGCAGGACCAGGCTCAGCTAGTGACTGCATCCCTCTTACCACGATGTCCTTTCCTGATCTGCTGCTCTTCTGCAGGTAGCACACATTTCTGAACTTCACCCAGGTGTTCACTCCAACCATAAGACTTGATTTTCCTCCCCTATTAGAACAAGTCTGAGGTAACATATTCCACTGAAGCTAACAGAGAATCAGGTCAAAGACTTCCTGGGAAAAGTGGGACTTTTCTGTTCCTTTTAAAACTATTGTAAAAGCATTGGAAGAAAAGGCTTCAGCTGTTATACATAACATGGGTGATTAATCAAATATGAGGTAGTAGCTGCTAAATATGTTTCTTGTCAAAGAAAAAAGCCCGTTTACCCAGAACCTTTGAGATTACAAACAAGGCAGGGAAGCAGTGCGGGGACAAAAACTGAGCACACTCAACATTCAGCAATGTACTCAGGGGTTTGAGAAGCCTAAGAGGAATCTCTGAGCGGTTTGCCCTTACCTGGATTTTTGATAGGAAGACATTTACTTTCCTGAAGAACATGCTGCAGAAGGAGACCACTCTTTGACCCAACTCCTGTAGTGTCTCCTTTGAAGATGAGAGAGTGTCATGGGGAGAGCTTCTTCAAGGCTTTGTGGACAAGAGGACCTCACCTCACTTTGGAGTGGAGCTGCTCTGAGGCACAGGAGTCCTGCAAACAGTGCTGCGGATGCAGGGGAGGCTGTGGTTCACACAGAAAACACTCACTGGACCATGTTTCTTGAGAAAATGAGGATGAAGGTCGGTTACCAGCCAGTGGGCCCCAGCAAACAGAGTTTTTTTCTTCCATATCTGCAGTATGTGACCTTTGTATGGATTCCCTAATACATACTGGATGGAGCAGGGGATCTGGTCTGTAGAAGGTACCCTTCTCTAAGGGAAGTCTCCTGCCTTCCTGGGGCCTGGGTTAAGGATGTCACCAGGAAACTTCCCAGCATGGTTTGACCCACAGACTATATTATCTGTTGCTGATCCTACATGCGGGAGCAGAGGAAGTAGGAATGCGTAGCCTTAGAATAATTAAAAACGACTTCAGGGAATTGGGTCAGATGATCAGGAACTTGGGTGTGCAGGTCATCTTTTCCTCTTCCATTCTCTCTGCTATGAGCTCGTGCTCAAGCAATGTGGAAAGAAACAGGAGCATATCAACACACGGCTCTGTGGCTGGTGTCATCACCACTTTGGGTTTTTTGGCAATATGAAACCTTACATGGCACCGAGCATGCTGGCATCAGATGGGATTCATCCTTCCCAAAAGGAGAAGAGGGTCCTAGGCCATGAGGTATCAGGGCTCATTGAGCAGGCTTTAAACTAGATTTGAGGGGTGAGGGAGATATTGCTGGAGGCCAGTGATAGGACAAGGGACAATGGGTATAAGTTGAAACACAGGCAGTTCCATCTCTAGGTGAGGAAGAACTTCTTTCCTGTGCGGGTGCCAGAGCCCTGGCACAGGCTGTCCAGGGAGGCTGTGGAGTCTCCTTCTCTGGAGATCTTCCCAACCCGCCTGGATGCCGCCCTGTGCCCCGTGCTCTGGGTGTCCCTGCTGGAGCAGGGGGTTGGACTGGATGATCTCTAGGGGTCCCTTCCAACCTCAACCACTCTGTGATTCTTTAGGAATCAGACACCTATATCCATAACTGGGCACCTAATGATCTGCTCTAATTAGAGAAAAGATTAACAGGATATTTTAAATGGGAAATTCAGACCAGATACCTATGATAAGACTGTTCCCTGTCCTTGTGGTCAAAGAATGAATATATGATTTCTATATTCATTCATAACAATTCATAAATAATTTAACTCCACCCATTCAATGTCTGTTTTGCTTGATGAAAGTAAACCCAAGGTACAAATTAATATTACTGCATTTCAGAATCCCCACAATGCTGATTCAGAATCCCTGTTCATTCATTTCAGAATCCCCATTGATTTGGCGAGAAACCCCTTTCTCCCGGTACTTGTAAAATGCCCTTTTTAATTTCCTTTCACTCCTCTGGAGAGAAGTGATCTGGACTTTTTTGACTCTTTTTTTTTCCCCTGACCCACTGATGACTGACTCTGAATCTTCTAGATTTGTTGCATTTTCCCCCTTTCAATTCCATTGCAGCTTTTTCCTTTAAACTCGTGGTTAAAGGTAACCTCTGGGCAGCTATCTGCATTGCACATTAACGAATCTCTGTCCTTCTTTAGCTGGGGAGCTGTAGGGCCAAGTTCAAGTATGGCTTCTCATTTAAAACTCCCTGTTTTACATTCACATTCCGTTCTTCTCTATCAATAAGAATTTTAGTTCCAAGAAGGCTTTTGTTCAAGCCCAGGCAGCTGCTTGCTGGAAGGGGCATTTCTGAGATGCTGACCTGCCTGTGCCTGTTGCTTGGTTAAAAATGTCCATTTTCATACGGGTGGAACCAGAGGGAAAACAACTTTGGCTTCACATGAGCATTCAAGAGTTCAGGGTTTTTTTCTTCACCCGGATCAGAAAACAAAGCTAGAAAACAAAGCAAAAGCCTGCCAATTCCTGCAACATGAAATCCCTTGCCATTCTGTATCCAGATACACCAAGCATATAATATTCCTGCTCAAATAAAACACATTCACAGTGTGGCAATCTGTGGGATCCCACCCTTGAGGGACCTGCCTGGGGAGCACGTAGGGACTGAGCTTTTTTTTTCTGAAGATTAAGGCAGCAGCACTTTTTTTTTTTTTTTCCTGCAAAATGCAATGGACCAGAAACCCTGGGGTGAATGAGGGTGCTCTGAAATGCTGCAGCGCTCCCCAGGCTGTAGAATATCCTGAACATGTCCCAGCATTTTTCCATTCTTTACCTTCTCCTGTTTGGATGGTGTGTGGCAAACGGGAAGAGACACTTGGCAACAGCTTTCCTCCCTTGAAACGCCTCTGAGACCAGTTCTAGCAATATAATGGTTCTCCTTACAATTAGACCAGTGTGAACATATTACCACCAGTGGGTACCTCAAAACAGTGTCCAAAAGCAAAGGGTAAATAAAAGAATGTCTCTATAGCACATTAAAAATAAATAAATAAGTAAAACACCTCGTGCTCTGTATTTCCGTGCACCGTGTACATGCTTGGTTTCCTTGGAGCCCAGAAGTCTGATGTTAAAAAGACGTCACATAGGCATGTGTGTGCTTCTGTTTCAGACTGCTTATTCACATCAGAAAGAAAATGTGCTTTGGAAAGATTTATTCTCATTAAGAGAAATAAGTTTTATCTGGGAGAAAAACTGTATTTGGCAGCTTGCAGCATTTGATTGCCATAATGTTAGTGACGACAGTAATCTATTTTTTTGCCTTGTTGGTAAATGGAAGTATCCAGCAAAGATAAAAGGTTACCAGCTGGGATAACTACCCTATAATTAGTACTGCTGATTTTTTTTTTTTTTTAATTTAGGACTAATCTGATGCAGTCTCTTAAATTTGTTATAAATAAGACCAAACACAATAAGCAAGGTACTCAGGATACGAACAACAGCACCTAATAGGAGAAGACTAATCAGCCATTCAGAGCAAAATGCTATTAGATTTTGTTGTGCTGGGAAGAAGTGAATTTCTGAGCACCACCATTCACAAACTCAGCCTCAACCTGCTTAATCACATCAGATACTCCAGAACTTATTATTCTGGCTACACAGCCATGATAGTCATGCAATACAGAAATACCAAAGCTGATTTTCAGCTAGTCCTGAAGTCCTGTCAGTACTGACAGCAGCTTAAGTAGAGCAGGACAGAGATCAACAGACTTGCTCCTCAAACACATGCTCCTGATTTCATCAAAAGCCTTGGAGACTAAAGGTTGTGAATATGAGGTGGAAGAAACATATCCACAGGGGAAAGTCACTAATCTGTGAGGGCTGATAATAAAAAAAAATGAAGCAGTTCAACTTAGCTCTGAATTAAAAACTACAGCAATTCAGGACCTGGGATATAATAGGTCAAATGGCTCTACTCTGTGGGGGCAGCTCTCATTTCTGTCCTTTGGCATTTGCACAGCAGCAGCCCAGAGGGCTTGGGAAGTTGTTGAGAGCAGGAGCAGCTTCTGCAATGAAACCTGGAGCTTTCTTGTCACTAGATCATACCCCAGAGTACTAATTAACTACTGTACTACTAATCGGAGTACATCCTCATTTAGGTCCTTCCATCTAGTATTTGTGGACTGTAAGTAAGGCAAGACAGATTTTGCTTTTGGTGAGTTGGGAAAAATTGTTGTGAAAAACAGCGTGGCAGAGAGGACATTCTTGGCACCATGTCTAGACAGGAGGCTCTCAAAACTTTTGTCCTATATGAGCCACACAGAAAGGGAATCTGTAGGCTGTGAGCTGTGTTATAAAATATGTCGGGTTTTAGAGGATGAAGATGGCTTGGAAAATAATCCCCATTAGGAGTGTCCTGCAATAGCCCAAGCAGCACAACTATTTACCATGCAGAAAAATACTGCCTTCATTTTACAGCCTACGCTGCTCATGTCCTCACAGAGGCAAGGAGGCCTCATAGCTCCAGCAGCTTCAAGTCCCTTCTCCTTGCCCAGTACTTGTTCCCTTCCTCTCTAGGAAGCGACATAAACACGTGGATTCATCCAACCGTCCATTCTCAGTCAGGTTTCGCTCTCCTTGTGCAGTGCTTTGCTTAGGATGGAGGTTAAAGAGCACAGGAGCTTAAAGGCATGGAGCAGCAGAGGGGAGCTGAGACACAGAAGATGAGAGTGTGGTTTGGACTTTGGGGTTTTTCCCACACAAAGCCAGCCAGATTGAAAACTCTGAACCATTTAGGAGTACACAGGTAGCTCGACATCCTTAACTCAAGCCAGGAATTAACTTTTATTTAGATCATGCTGCCTAAAAACAGACTGATATGGTTGCTGCCCAATGGTCTGTTTACTAAGAAGACAACGTCCTTCTGCACGTTTCTGCAGCAGCAGCAGCACCAATACGGCCCCTATGGAGATTGTATTACTGGCCCGTAGTGGAAGGGCTGGGTTTGCATTGCCTTTTTCAGAAAATAGCCCTGATATCCGCTGGGAAATGAAGGTTCTTGGCTACTCCTGTAGCAGGAACAGCCTGGCATCTAGCAGGACACCCACGTTGTGCCGAAAAGCAGCATCAGCTGAAGTGGTGCCAGGCAGTCGCATCCTCAGTAGGGCTGCTCCACTCTTCTACCTTGGCTGCACTAGGGGCACAGGGCAAACGCTGAATGAATCTTTCTTGTTGAGCTAGGAGACATTTGCTGCTTCTCCATTCTGACCACACCAGGCAGGAGTTTAATTTTCCCTCCGTCCCTAAGGGGCACAAAGGAAAGAACACAACACTTACAACCCAGAACAAGACATCCTGGGTACTGCAGTGATAAAATGCAGTGAAGGTGCCCACTGTGCTTCAGGCAGAGGCCCTGCAGGAATAACCTGCAACAAAGCTGTGGAATAGTCAAGACTTTTTAACAAATTTTAAGTAATACTTCTCTCATGATAATTAGCTGTTGTGGCTTCTGCTGCAAAATAAAATGGATAACCTGAGAAGAGCTAGCCATGGTACTTTTGTTTTTTACTTAGACCCGCAGAAATAAGCTCAGCCCGACAGGCCAAACTTGTGTCTGGCGAGCAGGACAGAAGGCTGCTGCCTTCAGCAAAGCAGAAGGGACCTGCTGTAAGGAGCCTCCGTACAGCATGTTTTGTACCCTCAGCCCCACAGTAGAAGACCATATGCATCCAAAGCTACATGCCTATTAGCAGGAGAAAAACACGCCAGGAAAAGCACGTACTTGTGAATTTATGAGCTTTCTGTGGTTTGTTCCAATTCCCAGCACTGCTCGCTTTCCAGTGAAGTATAATATTCCCAGGATGCTAGGCATTAGCACCTCTGCAAAAAAGGACATAGCTCTGCATATGTGAATCCAAAAACTGCATTGCAAACCCGTGCTCAGTTTATGTTCCGCTCTGTCACTGGTATGGGTCGGATTATTGCTGTTATTCTCACTATATTTCATATGAGGTTATATATGTAGGCACAGTTACAAGTAATGCATTACAAAATGTATTTATATAACCCATAGGAACAATAGATTGACTGACATGCACTGTATTCTGGAACTTGATATTTATAGCTGAAAATAAACAAGTGAGAGCAGTTACCAAAAGGATTTTTTTAAGGAAAATTTTGTTTTGCTCAGGACTTTTTGTGCTGTTAGTGACTCTAGAAAAATCAAAATATATTGCTTTTTACTCTCCATATTAAATACATTGTTAAAAGATATCTGTTTTCTCATTTACAGTGCCACTATTGAAAGTAAGTTACTTCATATATATAACCTGCAGAAATTTTTAAATTCTAAATAGAAGGAGCACCACAATTACCATAGTTTAACTGAAGGATTGATTTTGTGCCCAAGTAGAAAATTAATTTACACTTGTCTATACTTTAGAAAATAAAATTGAGACCTACTCATTTTAATCCTGATTTCCTCTTGTCTTTTGTTGTTAACTTGAACAATTTTTAAAAATGGTGCTTTTTTTGAACCAGAGTTCAAACAATATACTGTTCAGAGTCATAGAGTTTTGGGATACTTTTGGCAGTGACCAAATAGGTTCTCTGACTGCTCTGCTAAGGGTAAACTGAAGAAATAATTTCCTAACTTACTTATGCAACTTATGGAATTACAGGACTTGCATGTGACTCTATATTGTCAGTTATCCTGTATTTCTCTGTATTGTACCCTCATATCTTTGTCATTTTGTCCTTCACCATGTTCACTACAACACTTCACACACTACACAGTTTATTATATTCATGTAATTTTTGTTATTCACTGCTAAGATGGGCTTGTCTGTCTATTCAACATCAATCTCACAGAGCAATAGCTGATTAACCAACTTTAGATGTTGGCCTGCATCAAGAGGAGTGTTGCCAGCAGGTCAAGGGAGGTGATTCTGCCCCTGTCCTCAGCTCTGGTGAGGCCGCACCTGGAGTACTGTGTGCAGTTCTGGGCTCCCCAGTATAAGAGGGATGTGGAGCTTCTCTAGAGGGTCCAGAGAAGGGCAAGCAGGATGATTAAGGGAATGGAACATCTCTCGTACGAAGAGAGGCTGAGTGAGCTGGGCCTGTTTTCTCTGGAGAAGAGAAGGCTGAGAGGGGATCTGATTAATGTGTATAAGTTCAGGAAGGGAGAATGCAGGGAGGAAGGGGACAGGCTGTTTTCACTGGTGGCCAGCGATAGGACGAGGGGTAATGGCCACAAGCTGGAGCACAGGA